>OX578144.1:74265540-74325540 GCA_951213105.1 Amaurobius ferox | reverse complement strand
ATAACAAACAATATACAAGAAGCTGAATTAAATTTTGGTAATAATTATCCAGTAGCGTAACTAGCAAGCAGCCAGTAAAGGCTTAAGAAATGTTCACAAATATCGGAGGAAAATTAATTTTTAGAATTAACTTACATTGCAAATTTCCCAGTGGCAACTTTGCTCATAGGTATGCTACTGTGATAATTATTTTAACACTATTGCATTCATCCTTATATAACTACCTAAATCAAAGAAAAATCGATATTGCCATTGATCGAATAGGATAGAAAGTAAAGTTGTTTTATTCCTCTGCGAAATAAGAATTATTAATATTTTCTAGATTATTTTTTTATTATATTGAAAGTAATGACATTGTGAATTGCTTGAATGACATTGTGAGCCTCTAGTTTTATGCTGTAAATAAATGCATCATTGCACAAAGTTGGAGGATAGGCCAAAACTATAAAGCTTAATCCAAGATAGTTTTCTTTAAAATATTAAATAAATTTCAAAATAATGATAATACATGTATTCCGAGTATAAGCCTGATTATACCCGATATATATTAATATTTATCGGGTATATTAAGCCTGATATATATTAAGCCACATTTAACTCTTTTGGGTACTCGTACCCAAAGAGTTAAAACTTTATGATTTTGTTAATATGCACATTTGACACCAACCTAATTGGCAAAATAAACCTGGAGTAAAAATCTTGATTTTAAGTTCTGATTCAAGTTAATCGATCTGATGCGAGTTAATCATGAATATTTTTAAAAAAAATATGAAAAATGTATTTAAACTTTACAAACATCATTTTGAGGTGAAAAAAATCATATAATGAGATCTGAAATTTGTTATATTTTCTTATAAAAATCCCTGTGGTTATAATTTTAGAAATTATGCAAGTTATTTTCAAATGTTCACGTATCACCATGTTATCTTCAAATACAGGATGCCAAGTCCTGGATCAGGCCGATAACTTAAAAAGCACCAGGGGTTATATCGCCGTTGCGTCGCCAAGAGGGAGGAGGGATCCCCCCCCCCCCCCGACCCCTCTCTCAGGAATCCATCGAACTAATTGAATTTTGAAGAAATGGAAAACAGTATTTGGTTACCCACCCCCTCCCCTCTTCAGAATATTTTTCTGGCAACGCTACTAAGTTATTGTATATTTTTTATGCTGATGTATAGGAAAACTCAATGATGCTACATAACGAAACAACTCTAGAGATGATGACTCCCATGCTTTAGAAAGCTACAGGGGCTATTTCGCTTTCTGTTCGAGTTAGGGGAAAAAGTGAAATACAAAATTCAAGAACGTGCGAAATTAGTACTAGGCGTCTTGTCCCTCTGCCAAAACCATGAAAACCAATGTATATGATCTAATATCCCCTCCCCCCCAAATCGAGCATATAGACAATGCGACAAAATAAAGTTGACTTTATTGTACACAAAATGCTGCATAATTGCACAGGTGTATATAAAGATGTTTTTTGCTTGTTGTCTAATGTTTTCACTGCAAGATGCCCCCCCCAGTACCCCCCTCCCTAAATTTGTCTCATTGTGTAGCGTCATAGATGCTTCCTATACACCTGCAAAAGTATAACTGGAGTGTTGTTGTTGAGACCCAGACCGTCCGACCTACCAGAAAGGTGGTAGAAAGTACCTACTAGAAAAGATAACTGCAGTGTGTCTCAAATCGCCTTTCTCATAAGAGAATCTAAGTAGTTTGTGATTTTTTTTTCTGCAAATTTTAAAAGAAAACATTTAAAAAATATGTATCGTTGGCCCAATTATGATCAAAATTATAGCATATACCCACTAACTTGCCCCCTCCCCTCCCCCTCGAGAGGGATAATGACGTCATGAACACAAAAATTATATAACAGCTATTTTTCATTACAATGATTGAACTGTTGTGATCATTAAACCATAAATAATTAATTTTATGCATAATTATATCAAATTTTACCCTATATTGACATTTTCGTTATATTGACATTTTCGTCAATTTGGCAACATTTAAAACGCCATCTAGTTTGAGATATTCTAAAGCATTCGTGACCAAAATGTTATCCAAATGTGACGGACGGAAAAATAGATTATTCTTTTAGTACTTGTAGATTCTATTCCTTCCAAGATATTGAATTTTTGTCAATTAGTCGTCATTTTCAATAATTTAGCGTCAGTTTTATCAATTTGGCGATACTTTCGTTAATTTGGCAATATTTAAAAAAAAATCGCCAAGTTCACGGCATTCCACCAAATTGTTCGCCAAAATCTCGTCAAGCGTTATGGATGGAGAAATAAGTTATCATAGCAGATTAATGACTATTGGCGTCCGACTACAAAAGTATTGCCCAAAGTATTTTTCCCCATGAATGGAACGTGCTAGATCCACTAGAATAATGTCACCCAATTAATCGCATGATATTACATATGAAAAGTGAATATATTTCACAATAGTTAATATTTTTTTATTTTATGTAATTTTTTAATAAATTTATTTGAAAAATGTGCAATATCTCGAGAATGGTTAATGCTAGTGTTCTAGAGTTTATGTCAATCGTTTTATAATGAAAAATTACATATGAAATGATTATTTGCGCAACTTTATTAAAGGTTTTGATTTTTTGATGATTTTTTTCAAAATCTTTAAAATTTATTGTGGTTCAGAACATTTGGTTGAGTTTAAAAATAATAGGCTTCCAGTATTCACGGATTGTAATTTTTGTACTAAATTTCATTCGAATTGTTCCATTCGTTCTAGATATTCGTTCGTCTCATCTCCACAGACTCACTGACATACACATACACAGACATCACCTCAAAAACGTTTGATTTGTATTCAGGTATGCTTGAAAAGTGCTCTGCCGTCGAAAACTCGAATTCGAATTTTCGACCTCGTCACAATACTTTCCTTAAACATTATACTATGTATATAAGGAAAATAATATACGATAACCCTAATACTGCTCCAGTTATTGGCCTAGTTCATGGCTTTCTTTTGACACCTTGAAGTGGCTTCACCAAGTGCAGGGTTTTGTGGGGTCATAACCTTGCCCAAGAACCCTTTAAAACCCATTGAAGTTCGGAGAACTCTTATTTGGAGAAATGGGAAACAACATATTTGGTTACCAAACCTCAACTTTCTCATACTATGTAATATAGCATAGAGAAAGTATTGTCTACACGAAAATTTTCGAATTCAAAATTTTGGTGCTAATATATGTTTTTGGACCTCCTGAACATTCTTTGATTATTTCTGGAGTGATGTCCGCCTGTTTGCCCATGATCAATATCTTGTGGTAGCTGCCGCAAATATTAATGGATTTTCACGAAACTTTATATCCGGCTTTTTTATCGAAAAATCTAAAACTAGATAGAATTTGTTTTTAATTCGAACGAAAACTTCCAACGTTTATTCAAAATTTTATATATTTTTTTAACATGGCAGCATAGGATAAATGTGACACAATCCTGCATAAAATGGGTTATTTATATGGCTCGATGGCTAAACTTAATAGTTTTAATCATTGTAGTGTAAAAAAATCTGATGTGGGCAGCACATAACTTTCCTTGCAGATTTATATCCACGTTATCTTTATTTTAATTAAATTTATTCACTTTTAATTCACTTTTCTTTCTCATTTATTAAGAGGACTTATTTTCAAAGGTGGCGTAGAGAAAATACGAAAAAACTAAAATATCTCGAGAACGGCTAGTCCTAGTGTAATAGGGTTGGTCTTATTCTTTTCTTCGTTAAAAATTACGTATTAAACAAGCATTTTATGGATATATTTGAGCATACGTAGTTTTTTATTTTAGACTTTGGCGATTTTTGCTGGCTATTTTGCAAAAAAAGGCAGGTTATTTTTTTCCGAATCATACCAAAATCTAATCAGCACCAGGGTGTCTCACAAGTGATTTACCTACCAAATTTTGTGGAATTCGGTCCATTAGTTTTTCAGCTAGAGTGGATACAAGCTTTAGGGGGCCATTTCGCAAAAAAAGGCGGGTTCTTTTATCCTGAATCGTACCCAAAACTAATCAGAACCAGATTCGCCCACAAGTTACTTACCTACCAAATTTTATGAAATTCGGTCAATTACTTTTTTAGTTAGAGTGGATACAAAATCTGCACAGACGTCATGCTAAAAATAGTTTTCTCGTATTCTAGAGGTCTCGAAACGTGTAGATCCGTCGAAAACTCGAGTTGCGATTTTCGGCATGATTCCAATACTTTCCCTATACATTACAATGTATTGCAGGGAAAGTAAAAACCACGATACAATTTGTGTTTGGGACATCATTAGTCTCCTCGGAGGGGCTAGGGGTACATTGTCAAGTATGATATCAGACATGAGAGACATGACCCCCGATCGCTCAAACGTAGATCTGTATTTAGTCAATACCAGAAACTGATAGCTTGAAATTCGTTATGCATGTCAAAGGTATTAAATTTTTAAAAAGTTAAAGGTATTATATGTTAAAGGTAGCATGTATTCACACAAATCAGCTAAATGCATCAGCTTGACTGATGAACTGTTGTCAATTTGTATATTTTTCAATTTTTATATTAAACCTTTATGAAAACATTTTTATAATTATAAAAGATGCGTTTGTATTTCACTCTGATATTGAAATATTATGCAAACGGACGTAAAAATGTGGAATATGAATGCATGAGAAAGCCAAATAAAGACTCTCATGCTCAAGCTTTTGCTAGCCATATGTAATAAAGATATAGATTGTTTTGTGTGCAATCTTTAGTACAGAGCTGACATTAAAACTTGCCACAGATTTCAATCTCGTGGTTATCACCTAAAATATTTATTTAAACTGTTAATTTTGTAAACGTAAATTATTAGTAAAGCAAAGAAAAAGAAATCATTATTAGAAATGCAAAGTAGAACTGAAACAATAAAGAATGTTTCCACGTATTCAAAATAATTTTACCTTTCAATTTATTTTTGTCTCCCTATATTCTGTACGCTACCCTACAACTATGAAAAAATACTGGTTAATTATACTCATAATTAAGGAACTTTTAATTTACAATAATAAATAATACATATACTAAATACTACGCCTTTATATTGTGGCAACTAATACTAGCAGCTACTTTACTAACACTAGTGACACCTAGATATAACTCTCAAATTATTATGGCATTTTCAAATGTTTCATCCATAGCAGTTTCATCTTCTTTCTAACGCCATGGAAATAATTCTGCAAAGTGTATACTGCCAAAAAAATAAATAAAATGAATAAATAAATAAAAACCTTTTCAAAAACAAATGAAGATCAACTTAATTGGTGGGTTGAGTGCGGCTGTTTTAGATAATCAAATAAAAATATTTTAAGCCTTTTATTGGAAATTTACATTCCTTATTTTAACCATACGAGACGAGTTAACCCCATTTCTTTCTCCAGCCCATTCAATCAGCGTAGGAGGATTTATGAGTTATGTTACATTTGCTGGTAAAATGGCGTAAGTGTATAAGAAAAAAGAACCTTGAGCTGATTGTTTCTTCACATTCACGGTAGTAGCACTCCGCGAGTGAAGGTGAAACCAATGTTAAGTCTTACGAGGTATCACATATTATAAGCGGTAATATCGCTGAGATTCTTTTGAGACGGGATTATGGGGAGGGGGGGGGGGGAGGTAAACAAAGCAGAGGTTTGCAGCTTGCTACTTACGATCGCTTAGCTTGGGTGCTCTCTTATTCATGGAGCTATCTGTGTATGCAAATGCGTTCTCAATTTTTTTTTTCCTTGTAAAAGATGTATTTTAAATTCCATACTCTCTAAGTAGATAAATTGAAACATTTTTAGTCATCGACTAATAATTATTAAACATATTTTTAATCCAATATTTATAATCCTGCAACAAGATTCATTTGTATATAAATTTTGTTCTATTTTACATTGCCATAAACAAAAAATCGAGAATATTTGATACATTTTGAAGGATTTTACTGCTACTAGAAATTTATTTTAAAGTAAATATTTTGAAATAATTCAAGCGTTTTGTTGTTTTAACACACACTAAAATTTAAAGGAATTTACCATCATAGAAAAGCTTTGTATGATATTTACATTAAAAAGGGTTTTAATTACACCCTGGAAAATAAAAACTAAATTCTATGTTGATATACTTATTGGAAGAACTAATATAGGAGGGGTACATGCCAGCCAGGGTTCCAAGTTTAGCCGTTGCGTGGCTAGATCTAGCTACTTTTGAAGACATTTAACCATGAAAATTCACGTCTAGCTATTTAGCCATAAAAGTAGCCATTTTGCAGTTCCAAATTAACCAATTATAGCCGTAAATATGAATCAAAACCAATAACCTCTACTCTAACTGATAATTTTGATTCCTTAATCTGAAATCAATAACATTTTCACATTTTTTAAATATATTCATAAATTATTACATTTTATATTTAGATAAATCTTTTCTAAAATTTTCTGAAACATAAGTGATCAAATTAGCACAACTACTAAATGAAAATAATATTAATTTTTATGGTGGAAAAGAATTAACTTCATTCAACGTCTATAGACTCCAATGCCAATTTATGTTTCCATATTAAAGGATAGAGCAATTCTACTTGAATTCAATTTATACTACTTAACATGTTACTCATATTCTTTTCAAGCAGCACGTATGAAGTGTAAATATTCTTAGTAGTTGGGGATATTTAATGTTTAAAACTCTACCAGGTTTTATTACTTTCTACTAGGTATTTAAAATGTTAGTTTAGATTTATTGGCCATTTTAAGATTACGAATGGATTTGAGGTCTTTTGACTTTTGTAAAATAATTAGTATCATTGTTATAATACTGTAAAACAACTTTTTATTAACTTTATTACTTGAAAATCACACTTTATATGTACATTATCTTGTACTGCTTAGTTTGCAAAAAAAGAGAAAAAACTATTATTGTAAGAAAAATGTGTTAATAGTTAATAGCCAGGCCACGCACGCCCGCAACTCAGCCACACCAATTCCCCCCCCCCCCCCCCAAGTTTGAGATTTTTTTGGATACATGTAAGTAATACTTATGTGCTATGAATAATAACTGGATCATAATCGAAGCTAATGGAAAGCTAATAAAATTTACTTTCCAACTTTTGTTTCTTACTTAAAAAGATTTTTATCACTTTTTTTACTTCTTGAAAATACAAATAAATTATTTTATAAATCAGTACCTAGCACGCTATGTATAATTATATAATTGATGTAATAAAAATATGCTAAGAAGGTTTTAGTTAAGTGAAAAGATCTAGGTCGGCCTCATTAGATTATTCTCTTATTAGTAAATAGAAAGTTGCAGCTCAAAATAAGTCAACATTAGGGTAAAATGTTATGGTGTAGGCATACAAGGATCCCAATGATTTTGCGCCTCTTCGTTTTTGTTTCGCATTAGTCTTCAAGGGTGGGCCCTAAAATATTAGGGCCCACCCTTTTTAGCTAGCTCATTTATTTAGAAGGGATTAAGGTGTGTGAGTTCGATGTTGAAAGACCCCCTGAAATGATGGCGATAGGGCCTCATTTTTTTTTAGGGTAAGCTGTAATTTCGACATTGAGGAGGTCCTTAAAAACGATAGAAGCCCCAAAAATGTTGGGGCCCTTTTGGCTTTGTTTTGAAGTACGTTAATACTTTTATCGTATTGGCACTTATCGGTGGACCCTATGTCAAATGAAAAGGCGCATCAAAGCTTCGAGAAAAATGTGAAATGTTTTATTTTTTAATTTCGTGTAAAGTAAGAGAGGTAAAAATAATAATTTTTTCTTCAAGTCTTGGAAAATCCAAGCTGCAAAAACATTTAAATTAATTTTCAGAATTACTTTAACCAAACCCAAATAAAAGAAAAAATATAGTTGCTTCAAATTTATAAAATGACAAGAAAGATCAATCATTCTTAAAGCATTGATTATGAAACAATTTCCAATTGGATTGCAATTTTATTTAAACATCTCTAAAATGCGATACATTCAGTGGTGATATTTTTTAGTTATCACAGAAATACAATAATTTATTTTACTTGAAAACTTCAAACTTCATCGAAAAAAAAATGGACTTTATTAAAATGACGTCATTGAAATATAAATAAATCGTCTGGCTCATTATGTAAAAGTGGTGAATATTTCATTTATACACTTTTATTCCAGACTCTACAGTTAAATAATGTTGCGTGAAAAAAAATCAGCAATTCATATACAATTAATTCACCTTACAATCATTTGTTTACATTCTGCATGTATTAAAATCAGACTTCGCAATAGAAATAATGTTTGATCATTTACACTCAAAAATATTGTAATTGCCTTGGCGCATATAGATACACAGAAAATACGTAAAAATAAGCGGTTTTAGAATGGATGCAACACTAAATATAAATTTAAAAGAACTTTAAAAAGCATGATTTTTACTTTGGGAAAAAAAATATAGCTGCCATATTTAACACTTTACAACAAAGTTGAAAAGTGTTTATGACTTTGTTCATTCTGTCTGTCTGTATGTCCGTTAGCACGATAACTGCTGTAAAAATGACTTAATCAAAATGAAATTTTAGTATGTTGTTCAGACGGTCTGTAGGACCTATGGGAATATAAATGAATAATATCACCCAATTAGTTTTGGATTGAACCCGGGTTGAAAAAATGAAATACATTGAGCCCTATGAACTATGAGCCCTATCCGCTTAAAAAATGTTTGAAAAATTAGGTTACTAATTTTTCAAACATTTTTTAAGCGGATTTAAAATTCACAAATTGCTTCGAAAATTTTAGGTAATAGTCAAATTGTTCCATAAAATATATAAAAAAAAATTCAGCGAAATATATTCAGTAGTTTTTTAAATTAAAATTAAAATAATAATAATTACACATCTTGTATGAAACGATCACGTGACCATGATATGAAACGATCACATGACCCACTTCAAAATGATATATGGCATCCATCTTGTTTCAAAATCATGATTTTTTAAAGTTCTTTTTAATTCATATTGAGTGTTGTATCCGTCCTAAAACTACTTTATTTTTGCTTAAATTCTGTGCATCTACATACTAAAATAACACAATGACAATATATTTGAGTTTAAATTCTCATTCAAATTTGATTATTTCTACAACTAAGCCTATTTTTCACCTATGTAAAATATAAACAGCAAAATATGTAGAATGAGTTGTATTAGAATTACTGTATTTCTTTAACACAAAATAATTCAGTCCATGGAGTCTGCATGGCTGATATGAATGAAATATTAATTGATTTTATAAACAGAAGGACGATTTTTTTCGATGAAGTTCTAAGCATAGAGTTTATGAATTGTAGCTCCATGGTCTTAATTTTTAAATAAAATAAATTATTATAGTATTGTGATGAATGAAATGAATGAAATCCTGCTTTTATAGAGAGATCCAGGCGTGTTATTTTTTCTATGACGTCATTTGAATTTATTTCAGTTGTTTTCGATGAAGTTTTCAAATATAATAAATTATCGTAGTATTATGATAGTTTTAAAAATATTACCGTGGAATGGCATTTTAGAGATATTTAAACCAGGCAATTTATATTTCAATGCCGTCATTTGAATGAAGTTCATTTTTTTCAATGAAGGTTTAAGTTTTCAAATATAATAAATCAATGTAGTATTGTGATAAGTTTTAAAATATTACCGAGGAATGTATTGCATTTTCGACTTTTTTAAATAAAATTGCATTGAAGTTGGAAAGTGTTTCATAATCAATGCTTTAAGCATGATTGATCTTTCTTGTTTATTTTGAAGTGAGTCACAGGATCTCCTCATATTATATGGGTGTAATTATTATTTTAATTTTTACTTAAAAAACTACCGAACATATTTTGCTGAAATTCTTTTTATACATTTTATGGGATAATTTGAATATTTCCTAAAGTTTTCGAAGCAATTTGGAATTTTAAAATTTTTTGAAAAATTAGGTCCCATAGGGTTCAACGTATTTAATTTTTTCGACCCGGGTTCAATCCAAAACTAATTGGGGGATATTATTCATTTACATTCTCATATGTCCCACAGACCGTCTCAGCAACATACTAAAATTTCATTTTGTTAAAGTCATTTTTAAGACAGTTATCGTGGGAACGGACAAACAGAATGAACAAAGTCATAAACACTTTTCAACTACGTTAAATATGTATGTAATATAACGTGTGTGCTGCTGTGGATGCTATAAATGCAATAAAAGTATTAGCATACGGTATCAGAAATCCTGCACATCTAGACTAAGATAAAAATATCAATTGTTTCCTTTTTAACACTTTACAACAAAGTTGAAAAGTGTTTATGACTTTGTTCATTCTGTCTATCTGTCTGTCTGTCTGTCAATCCGTTAGCACGATAACTGCCGTAAAAATGACTTTATCAAAATGAAATTTTAGTATGTTGTTCAGACGGTCTGTGGGACCTATGTACATGGATAATACCACTCAATTAGTTTTGGATTGAACCCGGGTTGAAAAAAATAAAATACATTGAACCCAATGGGACCTAATTTTTCAAACATTTTTTAAGCGGATTTAAAAATCACAAATTGCTTCGAAAGTTTTAGGAAATATTCAAATTATCCCATAAAATATATAAAAAACATTTCAGCAAAATATATTCAGTAGTTTTTTAAATAAAAATTAAAATAATAATTACACCTTTGATATGAAGCGATCACGTGACCATATATGAAGAGAACACGTGACCCACTTCAAAATAAAATATGGCATCCATCTTGTGTCAAAATCGTGATTTTTAAAGTTCTTTTTAATTCATATTTAGTGTTGTATCCGTCCTAAAACCGCTTTACTTTTGCTTAAATTCTGTGCATCTACATACTGAAACAACGCAATTACAATATATTTGAATTTAAATGATCATCCAAATTTGATTATTTCTACAACGAAGCCTAATTTTCACTTATGGAGAATGTAAATACCAAAAGATGTAGAATGAGTTGTATAAGAATAACTTTCTTTAACGCAAAATTATTTATCTCATGGAGTCTGCAATATAGCTGATATGAATGAAATATTCATTGATTTTACAGAGAGAAGGACGATTTTTTTGATGAAGTTTTATGCATAGAGTTTAATTACTTGTACCTCCATGGTCTTAAGTTTTTAAATAAAATAAATTATTATAGCAGTGGGATGAATGAAATGAATGGAAAAATGTTATGAATGAAATGCTGCTTTTATAGAGAGAGCCAGGCGTGTTATATTTCGATGACGTCATTTGAATAAATTTCATTTGTTTTCGATGAAGTTTTCAAATATAATAAATTATTGTAGTATTATAATAATTTTAAAAATATTACCGAGGAATGTGTAGCATTTTTACCTCCTCCTGATACGAGATGAAGTGGAGTCGGCAACAAAAGGCTAAAAAACAATAAGTCGCCTGGGCATGATCTCTGCAGTGATCATGCCCAGGCGGCAGTTTCTTAAGACGATCTTAGGCCATTTCTTAGGCGATCTCTGCAGAGTTTCTTAAGACTGGAAGCCCCCGACTGCTTGAGCACTTGCATAGACTTATTTTGATTATTTGGAACTCGAAGAAGCTGCCATCGGAGTGCAGTATTGGCATTTTATGCCCCATCCTTAAGAGGGGAGACCCAATGATCTGTTCCAATTATAGGGGTATTACCCTTCCGTGCACATGTTATAAAATCCTCTCCACTATTCTGTGTCAGAGACTCAAGTCGTTTGCTGACTCTAAGATTGGTAGCTATCAATGTGGATTTAAAGGAGGAAAATCCACTATTGATCAAATTTTCTGTTTGCGTCAGATTTTGGATCCTTTCCGAGACCCTAAGTGTCAATAATGATGTACAACAGGGAGACTCTCTCTCGTGCATTCTCTTTAACATCGCACTTGAGAAGGCTGCACGAGATTTAAAAATTGATGTACGGGGAAATATCATACACAGGTCTGTGCAGCTCCTAGCCTATGGTGATGATATCGATATAGTTGCTAGGAGTGTTCCGGCCTTGAGAGAAGCATTCTTCTCCTTGGAGGTAGTTGCAAGTCGAATGGGATTGATTGTAAATGTTTCTAAAACCAAATATATGCCAGTACAGAAAACACCAACTGGTGATACGGTCAATTTTCTGGAAATTGGCTCACATGAGTTTGAAACTGTTTCTGGTTTTAAATACCTGGGATCTTTTGTTAATGCAAAAAATGATACTATCCCTGAAGTTCAAAATCGTATTTCACTGGCCAACAAGGCATGTTTTGGACTTCGCCCTGTTTTGAGGTCTTGTTTCCTCTCTAGAAAAGCAAAGTTCCTTATCTACAAAACTATCATTAGGCCGGTCCTAATGTATGGTTCGGAAACATGGTCTTTAACTAAAAATGGAGAGGGTAGAGTTGCTGTTTTTGATCGTAGGGTACTCAGAGGCATCCTTGGTGGGGTAAAGGAGAATGACCTATGGCGGAGGCGTTTTAACTCGGAGATTTATAGATATTTTAAGGAACCCAATATTTTTAAATATTTTAAAAGTAAGCGAATGAACTGGGCCTCTCATATTGCTAGAATGGATGAAAGGGGCCCGGTAAAGAAGATGTTTGCTGCAAGGCCCTTTACTAGTAGAAAAAGAGGAAGACCAAAGCTGAGATGGCTGGACTCAGTTGATTCGGATTTTAGAGTGATTGGAGCAAGAGACTGGCAGACCAGGTCTAGAAATAGACAGTCCTGGAGGAATCTTCAGCGGAAGGCCATGGCTCATCCTGGGCTGTCGTGCCAAATATGATGATGATGTATCGCATTTTAGAGGTGTTTAAACCAGGCAATTTATATTTCAATGCCGTCATTTGAATGAAGTTCATTTTTTTGGATGAAGTTTTAAGTTTTCAAATATAATAAATTAATGTAGTATTGTGATAATTTAAAAAATATTACCGAGGAATGTATCACATTTTAGAGATGTTTAAATAAAATTGCTTTGAAGTTGAAAAGTGCTTCATAACCAATGCTTTATGCTTGATTGATCTTTCTTGTTATATTCACTATAAAAGTAGAGGACGGTAAAAAAGTTTAAAATTTCATTTTTTAGTTGTGGAAAAGAATAATGTGGGGTAGGAAACTTTGTGGGGTAGGAAACTAAAAAAATATATTTTAGTACATCGTAATAAAAATTTGAGTACGTTATTTTAAAACAATCAGGAATATGCAGAGAGAGGAAAATAGGAAAGGTTTCAGTTTGGCAATTATTGACATAGACATGTAATAGAATTTTACTTTCTTTTACGACTGTGGTCATTTACGGGAGGACTGTGGTAAAAAGATTCAAGTTTTCACTTTTTATTTGTTCTGGAGAAGTATGAACGTGCACTGATATACATCAGCATAACTCCAATGCAGTAAAAATAATATGAATGCTTCAAGTTTAAACAAAAAAAAAGTTAATCAAATACGGTGTGTTGAAAATTATAAAACAATAAAAATATTCCAATGGGGTATCAAAAATTTGGTTGCATCCAGACAGAAGAAATGCACATTTTCCAATTATTGCAAAAGTCTCAGGACACCCCTGTAGGTGGTGATCATTATTTGCATAAAATTGGACTACTTCATTTACAGAACAGGAGTGCCCGATGAATTTGTAAAATGTCAATTTGTGTAAACCCCCTTATCATCCAGATACTTTCAGAGAGTCAGAGAAAAGCGGATCACTATATCGTCGATATCTTTGTGAATTTTCACGATATTCCAGTGGATTTTTTTTTATAGAAGTCGCCCTACAGTATTCACTACAAAATCATGAAAGAAAACTATTGCTATGTTTCGCGCCTGCGCAATAAAAAGTTTTTTCAAATGTTTATATCTCATCGTATATTCAATGCTTTAACTTTCAATTGAAGTATAATGTTTTTCTTGGGATACTTTTGATCATATAGTGTATTTTAATATCATTAAAAGTGAACTTTTAATGATATTAAAATACACTATATGATCAAACTGTATTTGTATATTCATGCATTAAAGAATAGATAGATTGGGGTTTGAACACAATTTCGACAAAATCAATAAATTTTCGCTATTTAAAATATGATTACAAAAAATTTAATACGAATGCCATGATAGAAAAAGATAATGATTTTTGTAATTAGGACATTCAGCCACAATTGCGTGTTTTCTCCCATGTGTATATTAATAAAAACAATTTAAACTTATACCTAAATGGAAAACATAGAAGGATAATTGCACTTGGTAAGTTTATTAAACATTCATGTATAATTTGTTAGTTTGGATGCTCTGTCTCCAGGAGCGCAGGATTTTATCAAAGGGGAATATTTTATAAAGGTGGTGCATACTAATTTTTAAAAGTGCTATATACACTAATTTTTAAAATGTGATCCTCATACTACAATGCAATCGATTTTAGCATCCCCCCCTGGAAAAATGCTATATACGACCATGCCCCCCCCCCCTTCTCCCTCACATTTTCCCAAAATGTTGCTTATGTCAATGTTTTTTACCATAATAATTTAATAATTTTATTGGTAAAACCTTTGCTTTATAAATAAAGACTTCAGATTTACGGTAATGAAAGAACGAATGTGCTCTAAAGTTGAAATGCAAAATGCAAAATGCAAAAAAAAAAAAAAAAAAACAGTGTTGCCAACACATCAGTGGCGTAAGCAGGGTGTTATAGATCCTCCCTATTGGCGGAAAAATTGCCTTAGTTATCCATAAAGTCCATATTGGAAAACAAAATCTAGCACTTTAACCCCCGTATTTGATTTTAGCCTCATTTTTCTAGAAACCTGGCTACGCCTATGTAACGCAGCAGTATTTTTCGACCTGTTTCGCAGTTACTTTTGTTCACCAGTAGAGGAATCGGGATATGGGACAGCTGAGGTTTAAAATTTTTGGGTAACAAGTTTGGATGTTTGTATCACGACATTTTCTTGAACTGCCGAAGTTGTTTCAGTAACTGCATTTTGTAAAGCATATTTTATAGGGTAGAATTTATCCTTAGGTCCATTTCAGTGTAGAATTCTCATTTCATAATCTTTTTAATTTAAAATTTTATTTGTATAGGTGTGGACGTTACTAATAATGCACTTCGCCAGTAGGAACCAAAGATATTTTTAAAAATGGGATGAAAGCAGCACATTACTTTCCTTACATAAGGCAATGACATTACTATTTTCCCAGCGAAATAATAATAATTCACAGCACAATGATTTTGGCATTAAATTAACACAGAGTAAATGGAAATTGGGCGTTTTTTGATAACTTATTATTCCAAACAGATTGTTTTATTTATACTCATGCAATTAATTGTTAATGAATATCCTGTGATATAAAAGACTAGGACGAATCATGCAGCGTAAAAATAGAAACTAGTACTTAAATTAACCTCTCATGAGCGGGATGAACTAGATACATGAGAATGGTGTTAACAGATTTGTTGCATAATATTGCATATGGAAAGTGAACCTATTTGACGATACTTACTTTTTTTTTTAATTCTATGCAAGTTTTTTGATACATTTATATAAAGAAGTCTCGGTGTAAATGAATAGTAAAAAACAGTTCATTTCACGAAAGCTCGGCTTTTATTTTTCAGTGTGAAAAATTATGAGCTCCTCCTTAAAGGTCTAGGAAAAGAGCAGATGTGTTGAAAAGTTTGATTTATGATTTTTATTAAACAAGCCTTCATAGTTCATAAAACATTTATTACAGGTTCTGATATAAAATTTCATGACAACTTCCTAACTTATTTTAAGCCTTTCTATAATTAGTATACTTCAATCATTTTGCAGTCATTAAAAATGACTGTAAAAACGAAGGCTTTGGCCATTCTCAAAATGTTCACTCAATCACGGCACATGCTAGCTTTCTAAAATTGTCATTCGTTTTTTAATGAAAAATTGCTTCTGATATGATAATTTATTTATCATTATGGAAGATTCTGATTTTTTATATTTTTTCAAAAATTAATTAAAAAATTGGGGCAGGGGAGATTTTTTAACTTTCGGTTGCGTTTAAAATCAATAGCGTTCCATTATTTACTAATTGTAATACACGTACCAAATTTTTTTTCGCTCGTAAGATATTACTCTCACACACACACACGCACTAGCATACATACATATACACACATTAGCATACACACGCACTAGCATACATACATATACACACATTAGCATACACACGCACTAGCATACATACATATACACACATTAGCATACACACGCACTAGCATACATACATATACACACATTAGCATACACACGCACTAGCATACATACATATACACACATTAGCATACACACGCACTAGCATACATACATATACACACATTAGCATACACACACACAGAGCCATCATCTCAAAAACATTCAATTCGAGTTAAGATATGCTTGAAGCGTGCTTGCTCTTCCGTCGAAAACTCAAATTCAAATTTTCGACTCCTTCACATTTACTTTATACTAAAAGGGAAAATAAGGAAGGAAGTAAAAGTAATAAATAAAAAAATCTGATGTGGGCAGCACATGTCTTTCCTTATATAATGCAATGGATTTACTACTTTTACAGCAAACAAAAAAATAGCTTATTCTTATAGTAGATACTTATATTCTTTTCAAGATATTGAATTTTTGTCAATTAGTCGTCATTTTCATTTATTTAGCGTCATTTTCAAACATTTGGCGAGATTTTCGTTAATTTGGCAACATTTAAAAAAGTCGCCAAGTTGGCGACAATCCGCCAAATTTGTCGCTAAGTTCTCGCCAAGTGTTATGGAAGGAGAAATAAGTTATTCTTATAGCAGATAAATGACTATTGGCGTTCAAATACAAAAGTATTACTTAAAGTATCTTTTCTCATGAATGGAACAAGCTAGATCCACGCAAATAATATCACCAAATTTATTGCATGATATTACATATGAAAAGTGAACATGTTTCTCAACAATTTCTCAGCGAATTTGGCGGAATGTCGCCAACTTGGCGACATTTTTTATTGTTGCTAAATTAACAAAAATCTCGACAAATTGATAAAAATGACGCTAAATCAATGAAAATGACGACTGATTGAAGAAAATTCAATATCTTGGAAAGAATATGAGTATCTACTATAAGAATAAAAATTTTTTTAACTGCAAAAGTAGTAAATTCATTGCAGTATATAAGGAAAGTCATGTGTTGCCCACATCAGATGTTTTGTTTTCAGTGCATGATGCATACAAGCAAATTTTGTGTGCCTGGCCGTTCGCTAGTTATAGCTAATACTAAATCGTAATCTAAAGTACTAAATCGTATTTTATTTTTTAATTTTATATTTTGCATGCTGATACGACACACATTTTACCATTTATGTATGTAAATCCATTTTTTTTTTTAAATTTCGTTTTTATCCACCCCTTTTCCATAGGCCTCCATTGAGAGATTACCTCTATGAGCGGCCGCTTAAATTCGTTCGAGCTCTAGTATAGAGTTTAAAGTATGTATCAAGTAGAAAGCTTCTTGTTATGCAACGAAACAAATGCCTGCTTGTTACAGGACCACGACCACTGGGTGCATAATATTTAGTATACGCCATTATCAAAATATGACGCTTTTTGATCTAAAATGGAAAGAATAAAAAAATATTAAATATATACTCACTATTACGAGGGTCACACTGAAATTTTTGAGATACGGCTAAGTGGTAGAAGTTAAACTTACCAACTCTTGGAAGTGTTCAAAGTACTCCCTTCCAACATCAATGCACATTTGTAGGTGAATTTTCCAAGATTAAATGCTTCAAGCCATCCATTTCTTGGAATCGATAAAAAATATGCTTTTAGCCTCATCAATTTCATCTTCGGAATGAAAACTACGCCCATGTAATTTTGTTTTAGATTAAAATATAGCCAAAAGTCACACATAAAAGATCAGGAAAATAGCGTGGATGTTCTATCACTTTGATGTTTTTTCTTCCAGAAATTCGACTGTCATTCTTGCTGAATGAGAAGATGCATTTTCATCGTGGCACTTAATGTTGTACCAGTTAGCTGTAACTGTCTTCTGTCGCTCTAGCTTTATGGCTTTGACCAGACCTGTACTTCTGAAGAACACGGCATACGTTACTTTTTTCATTGCTCGTTGTCTTTTCACCATTGTTGGTTTGGGGTCATCTTCAAAGATCTATACTTTACTTTCTTGGCGAGTTGGAACGTCAAAAAACGGTATGTACGTTTCACCACCAGTTATGATTTTAGAAATAATGCGATGTCCACCATCATTAACTAATTTTAGAGTTTCTTTACTGATTCTGGCACGCTCCGTTTTTTTGGTGTTTGTTCTGTTAAATTATGGAATCCAACAACAAACTAATTGTTTCATATGCAGTTCGTCATCAATAATTCTATGTATAGCTGCGGTTCCAATATTAAGTTCCTTCTGTATCATTTGGTAGGTACAGTGATTATCATCGATTAATATTTTTCGAATGGCCGACACATTTTTTGGGACTACAGCTGACAAAGGTCTTCCTGTGTGTTCTTCACCCAGAAGAGAATTACGACCTCTTCTAAACTCTGTAAACTATCTGAATACAGTGGCACGAGATGGAGCACCATTTCCATATGCTAATTGTAGACGTTGAAGACAAAGATATTCTTCTTGGTTTAGCCCTACTTTAAAATCATAGAAAATCATAGCTCGATAATGCTCTCTAGTCAACTCCATTTTCTTTTCTTTCAAAATTTATTCTATGATAGCTAAATTGTAATTGTTGCCACAAATTATCGACTGCGGACATAAAAGCGTTCAAATTTAAATATCCGACCAATAATTTTTTTTTCTAGCGCATATCGTCTGCCCCCTGTCTCAAAAATTTCAGTGTGACCTTCGTATGAAATAAGTGCATGCTTTGTGTAATCAAAAAAGTTGCTCTCGACTAATTTTAAAACCATATAAGGCACCAAATAAATTGAAATGGATATTTTCATTTAGGTGGCACTATAATACACCCTTACAAATATATCAGGAATGCCATCTGCTGACTTCAGTTGATTATTACAGACCTTATTTCTATCAATCGAAGAGCATGGCGTTTTCAGACAGTGAAAGAATTTTTATTTTAGACAGGGGTCCCTAAATTTTATTTTTTTGACCGTCGACTCCTTTAAGAATTTCTCGACTTTTTATCAACCCCCCCCCTCTATTTACCCCTCTCTATTGCGTAATTACATTAAGACAAGCAAAAAAAAAAAAAAAAAAAGAGATGCTTATGTAGTCTTGTAGATTATTAATCTTACGATGTTTATTATTTATTGTACTTACATCTAATATAATTATGTCTAATCACATGCATTATATTAAGACTTTTATTTAGTTAATAAAATTGATTGTCAGTGTCAATGTGATGGGTGTGCTTGGTGACTCTTGACAAAATCAGTAACTTTGGGATCAAGATTAGTAAGTTTCAGCCTGAAATCGCCACAGAATAACTTATTTCTCTGATTTTTAAAGATATAATTAGCAACATGGCTTATAAAATTTTGAAAGCAGTTTACGAACTAATATTCCGTACTTAATGTTGCATATTTTCTTTTAAAACTTCAGTGCTCTTTTTGTGAATTCATTCTATATTGAGTTTTACTATTTCTAAAGATAGTTTGTTACAGTACTTTTTTATTATTATACTAAGAGATATTTAGTTATTTATAGTAATTTTTAATTAACTATCGACCACTTTGATGACCCCTGTTTTAGAGCAATATATCTCTCTCTTTATTCTTAAGAGAATCATTCATTATGGCGTTGTTCTTCTTTTAAACAGTAAAGAAGATGTAAAGTGAAACTATGTCATATGCAACCAGCTATTATAACTATGCAACCAGCTATTATAACCAGAGCCTGATTAACGAACGGGTCTCTGGAACCGCGGCCCTGGGCCTCCAAATTTTAAGGGGCCCCAAAATTTTGTATGTGATAAAAAATTGAAACAGAAATATATTTTTAATTAATTTAAAACTGGTAATATTACTTTCCTTATATACATACAATGTATAAGGAAAGTATTGCGACGGGGTCGAAAATTTCAATTCGAGTTTTCGACGGGAGAGCACGTTTCAAGCATCTCTGATCACGAATCGAACATTTTTGAGGTGATGTGTGTGTGACGATATCTCACGAACAAATGGAGCGATTCGAATGAAATTTGTTACAAAAATTACAAACCGTGAATACTGGAAGCCTATTTTTTTTAAACACAATCGAATGTTCAGAACCCCCCCCCCCCTAAATTTTCGAGTGAAATTTTGAAAAATTTATCAAAAAATCAGAACCTTTAATAAAGTTACGCAAATAGACATTTTTTATATAATTTTCCTATAATAATTTCCTTAGAAAACGATTGACATACACTTGGAACGCTAGCACGAACCGTTCTCGAGATATTGCATATTTTTCAAATAAATTTGTGGCGATTGTGCGTCGCCGGGCCCCGAACCAGGGACCCTTTGGTTACAAGACCGACATTATAATCACTGAGCGAAAGCTAGCTTCTCCTCTGTTCTTATAATTCGGGTACAAGTTTCCAAGCATCTTTGATCAGATGTCTTTGCTGCCGCACACTCCCTCCGCTGATGAGGAATGCCGGGAGACGTGTCGCCTCGGCGTGACGGACAGTCGTGGTCAACCAGAAAGGGAGTGTCAAGGCTTCTGACTCCGTGGGGTGCTGCCATCTCGTGTTGAGAGGTGAGATCGTTGGAGAGGAAGGTTGCGTGTTTCAAGCGTCCAGGGTAACCACTGTGGCGATTGAGCGTCGCCGGGCCCCGAACCAGGGACCCTTTGCTTACAAGACCGACATTATAATCACTGAGCAAAAGCTAGCTCCCACTCTGTTCTTATAATTCGGGTACAAGTTTCCAAGCATCTTTGATCAGATGTCTTTGCTGCCGTAAATTTATAAAAAATCCCATAAATTAAAAAAAATATTAACTGTTGAGAAACATGTTCACTTTTCATATGTAATATCATGCGATAAATTTGGTGACATCATTCTCGTGGATCTAGCTCATTCCGTTCACGAGAAAAGATACTTTGAGTAATACTTTTGTATTTGAACGGCAATGCTATAAGAATAACTTATTTCTCCGTCTATAACGCTTGGCGAGATTTTGGCGACGAGTTTGGTGGAATGTCGCCAACTTGGCGACTTTTTTTATTGTTGTCAAATTAAAGAAAATCTCGCCAAATGAATAAAAATAACGCTAAATCAATGAAAATGACGAATGATTTAAGAAAATTCAATATCTTGGAAAGAATATAAGCATCCACTATAAGAATAACCTATTTTCTTTTACTGTAAAAGTAGAAAATTTATTACATTATATAAGGAAAGTCATGTGCTGCCCGCATCAGAGTTTTAATTTTATCTTATGATCTCCTTTTTAACTAAATTATTAACTTAAAGTCTACTTCAATAAACTTGGAGTTTTACGGTCATTCAAACATTCGGAACATTTTTGCCTATGACAACCCCTAAACTAATAAATATTTGAAAACGACAATTACCCAGTTTGTTTTATCATATCATTTTGAATAAAAGGTTTGCTGTGAAGGCAAACCTGGGGTTTAACACTGACACAAAAATTAGAACATTTTTGCTTATAACACCCCATAAAATAATAAATTTTTGAAAATAGCAAGAGTTTAGTTTTATTTGTTATGTGATCTTCCTTCGAATCAAATTTTAAGCCTCTAGCTCAATAAACCGGGTCATCACTTTTACTGAACAATTCGAATATTTTAACTAATGATACCCCTAAAATACTAAATATTTGAAAACGGTAATTATCCATGTTAATTTTATCCTATGATAAAACTTTTAACCGAATATCAAGTCCTGACCTTAATAAATCGGAAGTTTTATTTTTACTTGACCATTCGAACATTTTTACTTATAACACCGCCTAAAATAATAAATGTTTGAAAACGGCAATATGCTGGTTTTATTGCGAGTATAAGATTTATATACTTTTGCACCAAATTTCAAGTCCATGCTTCAATAAATTTAGAGTTCATTAACTTGAAAATTCGAACATTTTTGTCTATAACACCCCCTTAAAATAATAGATATTTTAAAACAGTGATTGTTCATGTTGTTCTTATAATATGCTTTTTCTTTGTACCAAGTTTCAGATCCCTAGCTTAATATAATAAACCTGGAATTTCATGTTTTTCCACAATTCGAACATTTTGGTGAATTTCGGCACCTCCTAAAATGTAAATTTTTGTAGTTTTGTAAACTGTATATATAATCACTAGTGTTTTACTCGACCATGTAAAAATTTCTAGCCTATACGACATCTGAAAAGTACATTTTAAGCTAAAAAGAATATTTAATGTTCCGGAACATACCCGAGAGCAAATATATAGATTTCCAAAACCCTACTACACTCTTTCTAGAAGCCAGTTTTATCATAATCCAAATTAAGTTCAGCTGTTAAGAATGGTGTAGGTTTGTATAGCTGGAAAGATGATAAACTTTTAGGATTACAGTGCAGATTATATCCACATTAATATTTAATAATCAATCGTATAATTATTCATTAACGTATAATTATTCATCAACGTATAATTATTCATATTAACAGCCCATTAATCTTTCATATACAGAGAAAATGAAGTTAAATAAAAAATATGAAGTCTTAAGATCACTCATATTCACTACGTTTATAACTGGTGAATGAAAAGAAAAGCTGGAGTAAAATCATGAAGAAAACATTTGAAAACCTATGGTTATTTAGTCCTGAAAGGGAATACAATTTTTTTTCAATGTCATTTGAAGGTTACATCAAGACACTTTATAACAATTTTATGCGAAATTCTGTGACAATTTTCTTCACAAGCATTTTCAATGTCATCTAGAGGGTAAATTATAAAATAAGATACATTTTTTGAACTCTCACCCAAGTTCAAGGTCATATTTTCGGCAACTGAACGTGATCTAATTGTTTCAATGTCATTTAAAGGTCATAGACGAAATATGCCTCCTTTAGAAGTATCCTCTACAGGCATTCCCAATGTCATTCAGAGGTTAATTTATTAAAAAAGGGAATATTTTGACCTCTGATTCAAGTTCAAGGTCATTTTTCTGACCATTCAACCTGATATCTCAGAATTTCAATGTCATTTGAAGGTTATATGTCAAAGGAAGTTGGTAACAAAGTAGCATGCCTCTATAATATTCAAAACGCTAAACTAATATTATTTACAATCCAATGTCATTTAGAGGTCAATTACTGTCTCAATGTCATTTAGAGGTCAATTTACTAGAAAAAAGCAAGTGTTTTGACTTCAAATTAAATTTCAAGTTTATTTTTCGGACAATTGAATTTGAGAGCCCTGGACTCTTCTGCGCATGACAGAAGGTTGAGTTCATTTGAATAATAAGGTACAAGAGGTCAATTCAAGAAATCATTCATAATTTATTCTTTTCTCCCCTTCAACATAAATTGACTCGCCTTGGTACGAGGTTACCTTGCCAAGCTAGGGCCTCAAAACTCTGAATAATAAGTGATTCACTTATATTAGTAAATAAATTAACTGCACATAAACTCATATAATGCCTCAAAATCTGTATATTTATCTGTATCTATATATAGTAATTGCCAAGTCTCCGTGTGTCACTCTTTTTAGGCACTTCCCAAATAAATAGAAACTTGAAATTTGGTACACGGGTTGATCGTTCGATAAAAAACCCTGCAAAAATCGAATTATTCGAAAATATTATCTAGAGGATGTGCTCAACACCAAAACGTTCGAAAAGTAAAATGATAGAAAAGCATGCTTTACGATGAGATACAGATTTCAAATTTGATGTACTGGTAAATCGTTCGAATAGAAGAAAGTGTGCAATTTCAGAATTCCAATATTTGCTATTTTAAGGGGGTGCCGCATACCAAAATGTTCTATTTGCCGAATAAATGAGATATGAAAAATTTGATAGAGGCTTGAAATTTGGTATATGGGCTAATGGGGTGACGGGTGAGGAAAACATCCAAGACGAATAAAGTTTTTCAAAAATGTTCTTTGAAGAGGGAGCTCCACAGAAAACATGAAACGGAGACTTCAGATTTGGTGTACGGGTAGATAGTTTGGAAGGAAGAAAGTGTACAATTTTAATTTCCCAATATTTTCTACTTTAGGGGGTGCCGCATTCCAAAATGTTCGATTTTCGGAATAAATGAGAAACGCATCCTTTAAAGTGGGATACGGGCTTAATATTTGGTATATGGACTAGTTATCTGATAAAGAAACCCAAGAGGAATGGAGTTTATAAAAATTCCATTTAAATCCCATTTAAGGGGGTGGGTGCTCCACACAAAAACGTTCGAAAGGTAAAATGATAGAAAACATACTTTGCGATGAGATAGAGACTTTAAATTTGATGTAGTGACAGATAGTTAGAAAAGAAGAAAGTGCACAATTTTAGTTTTTCATAAATTAGTACTTTAGGGGTGCTGCACGCTAAAATGTTCGATTTGCCGTATAAATTGAAGAACGCCTTCTTTAAGTGAGATATAGCCTTGCAATTTTGTACGCGGGTTAATGGCTTACTAAAACCCTCTGGAAAAATCGAATTTTGCAAAAATGTTCTGTAGGCGGGTTGCTCAACATCAAAACGTTCGAAATGTGAAACGATAGAAAAGCTAAATTCGTGATGAGATAGAGACATCAAATTTTAGGTATGGGTAGTACATAGTACGAAAAAAGAAAATGCGCAATTTTGTTTTTCAATATTTGCTAATTTAGGGTTTGCCACACACCAAAATGTTCGACTTGACGAATAAATGATATACGCCTTCTTTTAAGTGAGATGGAGACATGAAATTTTTTTCACGGGATAATTATTAAATACACGAGGGGAAAAAAAAAGATCCCGACCACACACTAAGCTACCATTAGCCCTAGGGTTGATCGTGTGGTCTGGGCCTTCAACGGGAAAAAAAATCAAATTTTTCAAATATGTTTGATAAAGCGATGGGGGGGGGGGGGGGGCGTTGCTCTACACCAAACGTTCAAGTGTGAAATGATAGAAAAACATACTTCACGGTCAGATATAGAGCATAAATTGTGTGTGAAGGTAGATAGTTCAAAAGGAGGAAAGTATACAATTTCAGTTTTCCAATATTTAATTTTTTAGAGGTGTCACACAACAAAATGTTCGATTTGCGGAATAACAGAGAAACGCTTTATTTTAAATGAGATATACACTTGAAATTTTATACACAGATCAATTGTAAGGTTAAAGAAATATAGAATTTTTAAAATTTTTTGTAGAGGGTGTGGGGTGCTAAACAGCAAAACGTTCAAAAAGTGAAATGGTAGTAAGACAGACGTCTCAATGAGATACAGACTTTAAAATTGACGCAAGAAAATAGAAAATATCGTTAGAAAGAAATAAAGTGTATAATTTCAGCTCTATTATTTACTAATTTAGGGATGCTAACACATCAATGTTTAATTAGCTGAATAAATGAGAAATACCCAGTCTGAAGTGAGACAAATACTTAAAATTTGTTGCACGGGTGAGCAGTTTGAAAAAGAACACTGAAAAAATCGAATTATTTAAAAATTAAAATTATTCAGGGGTTGCTTATTATGAGATCGTTGATTTTTAACGGATATTCTGCTAGTGTATATTACTGAAACACGTTCTTCTTTTTTTTTACAAGTATCTTTTATTAATTGAAGAAGTTCTAAAAGTAATGTTTATTACTTTCCTTATATACATAGTATAATGTATAAGGAAAGCATTGTGAAGAGGTCAAAAATTCGAGTTTTCGACGGGAAGGCACGTGTCAAGCATCCCTGATCACAAATCGAACATTTTGGAGGTGATGTTTGTTTGTTTGTTTGTTTGTTTGTGTGTGTGTATGTATGTATGTAGAGACTATATCTCACGAATGAATGGAGCGATTCGAATGAAATTTGGTACAAAAATTACAATCCGTGAATACTAGAAGCCAATTGCTTTTTAATATAATCGAATGCTTAGACCCTCCCCCCTGAATTTTCGAGTGAAATTTCGAAAAAATCATCAAAAAATCAAAGCCTTTAATAAAGTTACGCAAATAGACATTTCTGATATAATTATCCCTTAGAAAACGATCGACATAAATTTTAAAACGCTAACATGAACCGTTCTCGAGATATTGCACATTTTTCAAATAAATTTATCAAAAAATCTCATGAATAAAAAAAAAATATTAATTGTTGAGAAACATGTTCACTTTTCATATGTAATATCATGCGATAAATTTGGTGACATCATTCTCGTGGATCTAGCTAGCTAGCTCCATTCATGAGAAAAGATACTTTTGAGTAATACTTCTGTAATACTTCCAAATGGATAAAAATGACTCTAAATCAATGAGCATGATGACTAATTGACGAAAATTCAGTATCTTGGAAAGAATATAAGTATCTACTATAAGAATAACCTAATTTTTTTTTACTGTAAAAGTAGTAAATTCATTGCAGTACATGTATAAGGAAAGTCATGTGCTGCCCACATCAGATTTTTTTTATTTCAAATTATGAAATCTGTTAATTATTTTAAATATTATACATCCTTTAAAGTCTTAATATATATTACTTTGAAATAAAAAGTTTGGAAGTTTTCAACATCTAGAAAAGGGCCTTCAGATCCCGACCCCCCCCCCCCCAAATTTGTTGATATTTTACATGCGTTTGATATGCCGTGAGTGTATGGGGGCCACAAACTAACACCAGGCTTTGGGCCCTAGTTTCGCTTGATCAGGCCCTGATTATAAGTATGCAACCAGTAATTAGTAAATTGAAATAGGCAAAAAATACTTTTGTAATAATTTTATTCAAGAGTGTGATTTTATTATTTATTAACCCTTTTGCTGTACACGTCTATTTTGTTGAAGACAACAGACCGTCCGACTCGTCCGGAGACATGAGCAACTGTTTGAACGGCCGGACGTCTATTTTGTTGTCGAACGTAATGTATTAGCCAGACAGGAATTTTCCGAGAATGTGTGAAACATTTCAAAGGCTATTTCAAACAAAACAGGTTGGTAATGACTGCTTTGAGGTGTCGTAACTGCGAAGCAAGCGTATCTTGTTTGAGTATGGTGGCCGTTAAAAAGTGTCGCAAATATGAAATGCTGCAAGGTGAAGCAGCGTAATTCGAGGTTTTCCTGTGTTATCAAATGACTGGATGATTTGTATCTGCTTTTTACCAGCAATAAATGGACACTATTGTTTAGTAGTTTTCTCGAGATACTAGAAATATTATCTCTTCTGCAGAGAGTGCGATGTTGCTAGAAAGAATGAAGCAAATTCCGTAAAATTTGGTCAAATAAAAGCTGAAAGTTATAAAGAAGAGCAGCTCTCCTCTGGCAAAGGTAACGCATGCTCATTTTTATGAGTAAGAAAAATAGTGGAGTTTAAGAAATCTCTAATTTGTGGGATTGTTTCATCACAATAATTTAATTTTTTTAATCTGCAGAGAAGTCATGTGTTGAACATATCAACATGTCTTCAGTCCTTTGCTCTAAAAACATTCTAAAATTCGACTTTGGCGTGATCCAACTATTGCTAAATTATATATAGAATTGCCAAATGCACCCGACGTTGCTCTTGATGCAATATATGTGAAATTATAATGGCATTCTAAATCATAATGTTTTTCAAATTAAATAAATTTTTAATTCTACTTAAAGTATTTAATATAAAAAAAATTATAAATATCTGTAATTTCGCTATATAAAATTATCTCCACAGACAAATATGAAAAATACAATCCCTCGACTGTAAACCAACTTACAATTCTCCTATTTGTATACCAGTTTATTAAAAATATGATTTTCATCCTATTGATGGCAGGAAAGCTAACACCCTTAAAATCAAGTTGCAACTTTTTTTTAATAAATATTATTTAGTTTAACACAAAAAATGATATTATCCCTGAAGTTCAAAATCGTATTTCACTGGCCAACAAGGCATGTTTTGGACTTCGCCCTGTTTTGAGGTCTTGTTTCCTCTCTAGAAAAACAAAGTTCCTAATTTATAAAACTATCATTTGGCCGGTCCTAATGTATGGTTCGGAAATATGGTCTTTAACAAAAAATGGAGAGGGTAGAGTTGCTGTTTTTGAGCGTAGGGTACTCGGAGGCATCCTTGGTGGAGTAAAGGAGAATGACCTATGGCGGAGGCGTTTTAACTCAGAGATTTATAGATCTTTTAGGGAACCCGATATTATTAAATATTTCAAAATTAAGCGAATGAACTGGGCCTCTCATATTGCTAGAATGGATGAAGGGGACCCGGTAAAGAAGATGTTTGCTGCAAGGCCCTTTAGTAGAAAAAGAAGAAGACCAAAGTTGAGATGGCTTGACTCAGTTGATTTGGATTTCAGAGTGATTGGAGCCAGAAACTGGCAGACCAGGTCTAGAAATAGACAGTCCTGGAGGAATCTTCAGCGGAAGGCCATGGCTCATCCTCGGCTGTCGTGCCAAATATGATGATGATTTTGATATGATATGATGATGATTTAGTTTAACAACGGATAGCTCCTGACGTCAAAAATGGCATCTTAATCAAAAATTGGTTCAGTGAGATTGTGCATACATACACACACACTAGCATACATACATACACGCTAACATACATGCATACATACATACACACGCAGACGTCAACGTTCGATTTGAGTTCAAGAATGCTTAAAATGTGCTTTTGCGTCGAAAACTCGGATTTTGAACTTTCGACCCAGTCACAATGCTTTTTCTATACATTATACTATGTATATAGGGGAAAAAAATAATAATAAATAAAGCGTCTAAGAATGTCCATTCTTGCAGACATATTTCAGGAATAACACCTTTGTCCAGTTTCTTTCCGGCCGTCCAAACAGTTACCTTACACCTTTCTGGTAGGTCGGACGGTCTGGGTCTCAACAACCTTTGTCCAGTTTGTAAGCCAATTTACAAAAATTATGAAATTTGAGGAACATGCGCAAAAATAAGTCACTAAAATTGTACCCAAAGATATTCATATGTATTAATCGGAATAACATTTAGAAGACTATTTATTTTATTTATTTAATTTTTGTAGAAAGTTATACCATTAAATTATAACGGTTTAGATTGTGTTTAATTTATTACAACCACGGGATATAAATTTGCAATGGTTTGATGTTTTCTATTTCTTGAATCACTGTTTTATTTTGGCGAAAGGTTTTAAAATTTATATATTTCCAAATGTGTTTGATTGCTGTAACAAGATGAATAATATCGAAGAGTCAGCAACGATTTTATGTACTCCATCGAGTACAAGAGGTTTGAGCAATGCACGTGGTAGAACTTCGCGGTGTCAACCAAGATCCGTGAATCTGGCAATCCCCTCGAGTGGCCGTCGCCCTGGGCGTATTTCTGATATAGGCTGAAAATGACATCTACTTACCCTATCCCCAGGTCGCCCCTGTCAGAGGAAATTAATCTGTCCCTACTTACCCCCCATCGAGTACATGGATGAAATTTGTGTCAAATGATAGGGTTTTACGTCCCATTAACGGACTTTGAAGTCTGGCAGTCGTTGCATGTGGAATTTTGAATCTTTCAGAATCTATACTTCAAACACTTACGCTTAGAATTCAACAAAATTTCATATTTATGGGTTTAAAAATATGTACAGCCGCGGAAAAAAAAACGCCCCACCCTTTGTTAATAGAGCATCGTTCATCGTAGAGAAAATTGAATGATACCATTCGATTAGGAATAACATCCTCTACAAATTAATGTGCGTAAAATTTGCATAAGGAGCCGTCTTCATATCTAAATGCGCACAAACTTTGAAATTTTCAATGGCAACACCTGAGTTTGACAACATAGTTCGAAACTAGAGCAAAATTCAACCTGTGATACCAAATTTCAAGTCATTTGGGTGAAGCGTTTCTGAGTTGTGAGTATGTAAAGTTTTGAGCTCCTAATGTTACATTAGTTTCCAAGACTTCCATTCATATCTTCTGTAATAATTATCTGCTCACGCTGATTATTTGTATGACGTTACTACTAAACAACCCAAACACATTTGCGTGATTTTTATTTTTGTAGAATAAATTGTTTGTATGAAATATTAATTATGATATCAATAATCGAAAAAATATGAATACAAACCTGGACACGCTTTGATAAAAATCGATTCACAAAGAGTTTTTATATGTTTATATAAAATTCCAGGTGTTTCCTCCCACTAGTTCTTTCGAAATGTTTAAATATTCAGCATCACGATGATTTTAGGGGTCGTATATTAATTTTAAAAAATGACTAATTTGAAAAAGTTATATTAATTGTAAGTTAATCTTTATTTAAAAAAAACGGGGATTTATTTTTACCCAATTTTAATAAAAATCTTGTATAAACAGTGTTGTATAGATGCAAACTAATCAACGTAATTCTGCTACTGTATTGAAGGGTGAAAACTTGTATTGTTATAAATGGGATCTACGTATGGGACTGTCGATTAATGTTCCGGAGCTACTGCGAGTTGAAATCGCTCACAAAATGTGATAATTCATAATAAAAAATATTTATATAAAACAATAACAAATTATAAAATTATGTGATACTACACACCAACAAGACTTCAAGCGGTGATTGATAATGACGGATTGATACTTTTAAATTCGTCACCAAGTTCTAACGGAGTTGTTTTGTAGCGTGATCTGCAGATATTTGTTAGTCTCATAAATTGTTTTTGAAACAGCATTATAAAATAACATTTGAAAATAAACATTTCATTCTTCTTTTTTTCTTCTTTTTTTTATTGACCCCATTAGTTTTTAGCAACGTACCCAGTACGGCTTTTTACTCCTAATAATCGTGCCCTATTTGAGGCTCACATAATCCTACCCATTACAGGCCCACTGCCTTAGCAACATACACACACACACAAGACAACACCACACCCAGCCATGAAAATGCTCACCCTCTCATGCAGGAATCGAACCTGCGACCGTTTGGCTGTGAGGTAAGCCATAATGCTGAATGTCAAGAGGATAGTTCAATAATGTACAACAGCGTTGTGGTCAATTAACGAAACATCGCCCTTCAAATTGCGCTTTTCAATATGGAGCTGATCCCCGAAAATTGCACATTCCGGAATATTGAAGATCTTCGGAAATTTGAATTTGGACTAATTTGGGGGTCTAGAACTTGTGGGTGACGTCAAAATTGGGTGTTGCCATTGGAAATTTTAAAGTTTGTGCGCGTTTAGATATGAAGACGACCCCTTATGCAAATTTTACGCACATTAATTTGTAGAGGATGTTATTCCTAATCGAATGGTATCATTCAATTTTCTCTACGATGAACGATGCTCGATTAACAGAGGGTGGGGCGTTTTTTTTTTCCTCGGCTGTACATTAAGAATATGTAAAAAAATTAGTGTGTTACAATTCACTTATTTTTGCAAGGCCCTTATTTATGCACTATACAAGGCGATTTGAAATTCCCCTATCAAACTTTCATGGGAGATTGGGAACACTAAAATCAACCTTTTCTTTAATGTATATATGTACACGGATATCACCCTTTGGCGCTGTTGAACGACGCGAGCAATTGGTCATTTTTCGCCATCATTCTTCGTAACGGGGCTGCCATTGCGCTATCCCGTTCCAGATCCGTGCCAACCATACCATCATTCGTAAAATGATCCATTTTACATATACTAAATGAATATATATTAAATGAATGCTAATGACGACGATAAAAAATTGCCAATTTACGGACTGCAAAACAGCGCCCTCTAACGCCAAAAGGTAGCATCTGCGGACATACATTTATTACCGAAAATTGTTTCTTTCACTGTTCTCTATCTTCCATTATATTTTAGCCAGGGAATTTTGAATCACCTTGTATTAATAAAATTAAATAGGTTTCAGACCTTTAGGTTTATAATTTTTTTTTTTAATTAGGGGGGTTCTGCTCATGCTCTTTCCGCTTGCGCAACCCCCTTCGGGATGCTTCGCCTCCTACTCGCTGCGTTCGCTTCATATCTATCTTTTTTAAAACTTCTACTTTCAAAAATCTCTTTTTTATCCCTGCCTATTTTCCGCAGGAGGGAAAAGCAGGGATTTTTCTTAGCCCAGGGAATCCAAAAACTGAATTCCTTGATCATGAGCTTGCTTCGTGAGCTTTTTCATGACAAACTAAAGTTTAAATCGATAAAAGGTGTATTTCATCGTGTTTATCCTATAATTTCTCTATAAATGTACCAAATTTCATATTTTTGTATGCTGTAGTTTTTACGGTACGAGACAGAGAAATCGCTAGACGTGCCGATATGGAAAAAAAGTTCACTCCAGAAGTGCATAAAAAGTAAAATATCTCAAAAACTTAACCGAAATTAAAATAAGGGGCCCCGTCCTGCAAAAATTCACCCATGTAGGTACCTGCCTGCAAAAATTCGTGGTCTTGCTATTGTTAGTCTATCGAGGACGCGAACTCGCAGCTTAAATAGTCTTTGACATTAAATATTTCTTAAACTACAATATATATCAAACAAGAAAAATCAATCATGCATAAAGCATTGATTATGAAACACTTTCCAACTTCAATGCAATTTTATATAAACATCTCTAAAATGCTGTACATTTCTTAGCAATATTTTAAAAATTATCACAATACTACATTAATTTATTATATTTGAAAACTTAAAACTTCATCGAAAAAAATGAACTTCATTCAAATGACGGCATTGAAATATACATTGCCTGGTTTAAACATCTCTAAAATGCGATACATTCCTCTGTAATATTTTTAAAATTATCATGATACTATAATAATTTATTATATTTGAAAACTTCATCGAAAACAAATTAAATTTATTCAAATGACGTCATCAAAAGATAAATCGCCTGTATGTAAAAGCAGCATTTCATTCATAAATTTTTTAAATTCCTTTTACTCATCACAATACTATAATAGTTTATTTTATTTAAAAACTTAAAACCATGGAGGTACAAGTAATTTAACTCTATGTTTAAAACTTTATTGAAAAAATCGTCGTCTTTGTATAAAATCAACGAATGTTTCATTTATATCAGTGATATTGCAGACTCCATGAGCTAAATAATTTTGCGTTAAAGAAATGCAGCAATTCTTATACAACTCATTCTTCATATTTTGGTGTTTACATTTTCCATAAGTGAAAATTAGGCTTCGTTGTAGAAATAATTTAAGTTGGATGATCATTAAAACTCAAATATATTGTAATTGCGTTGTTTTAGAACATTGATGCACAAAATTTAAGCAAAAATAAAGCGGCTTTAGGACAGATACAACACTAAATATGAATTAAAAAGAACTTTAAAAATGACGATTTTGATACAAGATGGATGCCATATTTTATTTTGAAGTGGGTCACGTGATTTCTTCATATAATGGTCACGTGATCTCTCCATATAAAGGGTGTAATTATTATTTTATTCTTTATTTAAAAACCACTGAATGTATTTTGCTGAAACTTGTTTTATATATTTTATGGAATAATTTGAATATTTCCTAAAACTTTCGGAGGACTTTTTAAAGTTCTTTTTAATTCTTATTGAGTGTTGTATTCGTCCTAAAACCGCTTTATTTTTGCTTAAATTCTGTACATCTACATACTGAAACAACGCAATGACAATATATTTGAGTTTAAATGATCATCCAAATTTGATTATTTCTGCAACGAAGCCTATTTTTCGCTTATGTAAAATGTAAACAGCAAAATATGTAGGATGATTTGTATAAGAATTGCTGTATTTTTTTAACGCAAAAGTATTTAGATCATGGAGTCTGCATAGCTGATATGAATGAAATATTCATTGATTTTACACAGAGAAGGACGATTTTTTTCGATGAAGTTTTAAGTATAGAGTTTAATTACTTGTAGCTCCATGGTCTTAAGTTTTTAAATAAAATAAATTATTTTAGTACTGTGGTGAATGAAATGATTGGGAAAATGTTATGAATGAAATGCTGCTTTTATAGAGAGAGCCAGACGTGTTATTTTTTCTATGACGTCATTTGAATGAATGTCAGTTGTTTTCGTTGAAGTTTTCAAATATAATAAATTTTTGTAGTATTATGATGATTTTAAAAATATTACCAAAGAATGTATCGCATATTAGAGATGTTTAAACCAGGCAAATTATATTTCAATGCCGTCTGAATGAAGTTCATTTTTTTCGATGAAGGTTTAAGTTTTCAAATATAATAAATTAATGTAGTATTACGATAAGTTTTAAAATATTACTTAGATATGTATTTCATTTTAGAGATGTTTAAACAAAATTGCATTGAAGTTGGAATGTGTTTCATAATCAATGCTTTAAGCATGATTGAACGTTCTTGTTTAATAAAGAGAGATTATCGTCCTGGATTTTAGGCATTTCACTAATTTGCTCATTTCTCAGCTTCTAATTATGTTAGATTTTAGCTTTAAAGACTATACCTTTTAGCTTGAGCTAATGAAGATCATATCTTGAACACTTTCGGAAATATGTCCGTCTCTGTGTGTATGTATGTCTGTGAGGCGATAACCCAAAAACGAATGCATCTACAGCTATGAAATTTTTTTGTGTCTAAATCTTATGTGAAAAACTAGAACTAGATGGCATTCTTTTTTTGTAATTCTCATGATTAGAACTCGGAAAGATTTAAATTTTAAGATTTCCGCGACATTGTTTCCGACAAAAAGCAATGAGCAATGATAATTCCCGGAACACTTATGGCAGTATACAGTGTATGGGGAAATTGATAATTTGAACAACGTTATGGATGTTACTAGTATTTTTTTTTTTTTTTTTTTTTTTTTTTTTTTTTTAACAATGATAAACCAGATGCATCTATAGGCTATAAAATAACCTTAAAAATATTCTAATTTCAAAACGATCACACACAAAATAAGTCATTGTGATACTGGGAATGAAATTTCTGTCATAAAAATAACTTTCAAAGATTATTTCTGGAATGAACTGTAAATTCAACGATATCCAATACACGCTTGGCAATCGGAGCATGTTCTCACAAATCTGTGATAAAGGAACATGTTGTGTAATGTGAGTTAAATAGAACATAATCTTTCTTTTGGCAAAATATTGAAAACATTTTTAATTATCTTGGGGTATATATTGGCTAAGTAGCGTCGCCAAAGAAAATTCCTGGGGGAGGTTTAGTAACCAAATATCTTGTTTTTCAGTTCTCCATATATTATTTCTTTGAAATTCAATGGATTCGATGAGTTTCTGGGGGAGGGGGGGGGGTGATACCCAAATCACCCCCTTGGCAACGCCATTGTATTGACTACTATACAGGGTGTCCCAAAAAGATTGAAGCGCGTTTTAATTATTTACCTGTTGGAGATAAGTGGGCAATGTAATTTGCAAAAATGTTGAAAGTAAGGTAGGAAATAAGACTACGTTAATGACATAGTCCTCCCATCAACTTTCAAAAAGTTACACTTTTTAAATTTTTATACAACCCCCTTAGACAAATTTAGTCAACCAGAAAATTTTTATTTTTAATGCAACAAGATCATTAAAAAACCCCGCATATCTGTATCTTTAAAATTGAGCGACTTATATTTAATTGAACGTTGTGAATGGGGACCCTATATCAAATTATATATGTAAATTTGTGACAAAAAAGATAAAACTGGATGATAATACATAGGATACCCAACCGCGTAGTGAGTGTCACTGCTTTATATGATCTCTGTCTGTGTAATGCTTTATTTAGATGATGATAATGATTTATTTAGATTTGTGATAAAAAAATTGACATATATTAACATATTTTTGATTTAAACAATTTCCATCGTCAATTTGTATATGATCCCTATTTTCACTGATGAAACAGCCTTTCACATGGTACGGAAAGGTGGCATAAGTCAGATTTTTTCCTTTATCATAATTCAGTTGATTTTAAAGATACAGATATGCGGGGTTTTTTAATGGTTTTGTTGCATTAAAAATAAACAATTTCTGATTGACCGAATTTGTCTAAGGGGGTCGTATAAAAATTTAAAAATTGTAACTTTTTTTAAATTAATGGGAGGACTATTTCATTAAAGCAGTCTTATTTCCTACCTTACTTTCAACATTTTTGTAATTTACATTGCCCACTTATCTCTAACAGGTAAGGAATTAAAGCGCGTTTCAATCTTTTTGGGACACCCTGTATAGTACTTAAGCCTGTCAAAGGGAATTTAAGACTCCTAAATTAAGTTTCAACTTCTTTTTAATTAAGTTTAATTTTGTTTAACGATGCTTAGCGTCGAAAATAATCGTCTTAATCGAAACTCGGAGGAGGGTCCTGAGGGACAGTACCCCTCCCCTTTGTTCATTCCGGGAGAAAAGTCAAAAAACCGGCTGCGTTAGATTTAGGACATTGATGGATATTTTGTATTGAAAAATTCAGCTTTCTAAGTCAAAGATCTGGTTGGGGATCTGGAAAGACTTAAAAAAGAAAATGACAATCTTTGCTCCCAGGGGGGGGGGGGGGGGGGAGGCGAAAATTCGATTACGTTAAGTATTGTCCGAGCGCCAATACTATGTGTGCAAACATTCAACCTTCTAGATCTAGCTCATCAGAAAGGGGGGGGGGGGGGGCTTCTGAAAGATTTGAACATATTTTTCGACGCCATTTTTTCCGCCCCAGGAGGCTAAATCGAAAATCCCCCTCTACGTTAAATTCTGTCCGATGGTCGATACTATGTGTCAAAAATCCAAACTTCTAGGTCAACGGAGATACTTCTGGAGGGTCTGGACAGATTTTTTGAAATCCCTATTTCCTCTGTCCCCACCCCAGAGATGATAAATTGAAAATCTTACTCCTTTAGGGTCTGTTCTGTAGTCGATACTATAAGTCTGCAAAGATTCAGTCTTCTTCTAGGACACCGGGGGTTTCTTGAGGGGCTGGAAAGACAGACACGTGAAACAATTATATATAGTGATTGTAGATAAATGTCTACACCGCAATATTAGAGCAGATATTGTACGCCGGCATTTGCATGCTTCTGGAATAGATGCTGATCTGAATGTAACAACTATTTTCAGTAAAATAATATTTTGAGCTTTGTCAAATCTGTCAATCATTTCGTCCAACATTGGTGTAAATTTTAACCCTCTTTAAGGAAGTAAATGTGCAGCGTAACGCGTTATCGTAGACTATTCTTTATGAATTTCTTGTGAATTTGCCCTGAAAACTAATTTTTAAAAGAAACAAATTATTTTTGTTCTGATCACGTAAGTGTTGTTATTGAGACCCAGACCGTCCGACCTACCAGAAAGGTGTAAGGTAACTGTTTGGACGGCCGGGAAGTTGATCAAGTAAGTGTCGAAAGCCCAGGCCGACCGACTCATCCTGAGACATAGAGTAGCTTAATGGGCGGCCGGGATCAAATAAGTGTGGAAACCCCAGGTCGTCCGACTCATCCAGAGGACTTAGAGCAACTATTTGGACGACCGGGAAGGAAAGTTAGCGGGTGCCAACTCCCTGAATCAAATAAGTGTGACATAACTAAAATATGTGCGTAATGGGTTTTATGTTAAAATAGGATCAGCTTTCAAAAGCTGAAAAAAATGTGTGCAAAACTTTTTGTGCTCTAGAAAAAGAATTATTATACATTGTATTAATTCCTTTTTCTCTATTCCTTCACCCCTAATTTCAATATTTTCTTTTCTTCTAGGCATCATAGACTGTCTTGTCCGCATCCCTAAGGAGCAAGGCTTCCTCAGTTTCTGGCGTGGTAACTTAGCCAATGTTATTCGATACTTTCCAACGCAGGCCCTTAACTTTGCTTTTAAGGACAAGTACAAACAAGTTTTCCTTGGAGGCGTCGACAAAAGAACACAATTTTGGCGTTACTTTTTGGGCAATTTGGCATCCGGTGGTGCTGCCGGTGCCACTTCCCTCTGCTTTGTATACCCCTTGGACTTTGCCAGGACCAGGCTTGCCGCTGACGTGGGTAAAGGAGCCGGAAACCGAGAGTTTAACGGCCTCGTCAACTGCTTAGGAAAGATCTTCAAGTCCGATGGTCTCTTAGGTCTCTACAGAGGTTTCAGCGTCTCCGTACAGGGAATCATCATTTACAGAGCTGCCTACTTCGGTTTCTACGACACCACCAAGGGTATGCTCAAGACCGACGCTAAACACACCCCCATCGTGGTTTCATGGATGATTGCCCAGACCGTTACCGTCATTTCAGGTATCATCTCCTATCCATTTGATACCGTCAGGAGGAGAATGATGATGCAGAGCGGACGAGCTAAGAGCGACATGCTGTACAAGAATACCCTTGACTGCTGGGTCAAGATCGGCAAAACCGAGGGTGCGAGAGCTTTCTTCAAAGGCGCTCTCTCCAATGTCATTCGAGGCACAGGCGGTGCTTTCGTACTGGTCCTCTACGATGAAATTAGGAATTTCCTCGTTTAATTTAAATTATTTATAATTTAAAAAAGGATATATATAGGCACTTTAAATAATGCGAACATTAAATTACAAAGAAGTAGTTTTGTGTTATGGGAACACATTTGTTTTGTTCAGGTCCGATTTGGCTGGATTTCGTTTTCACAGATGTCAGATTTCTTTATAGCAGCATTTCGTTTTCTTTACAAAGCTACTGTCAGTATTACTTTTAATTGACCAACTTTATTAACCCAGAGTGAAATACCACTCCTGTGCAATCATATTTTTGTGTCTTATCCATAATATATTTCTAATTAAAGCAGTCTGAGCCATTTGATCTTTTATAAAAACTGAAACTGGACGCTACTCATTGGGCTGCCGCAGTAGGTTTAGTTTTTCACACAGCTTGTGCAATCTGTTGTTAAAGCTGAGGAAGTGGCAAGAGGAAGCCTCATTTAGTTTTGCGAAATCCCCAAAACGTTTACGTCTTGAAAGGGCGAATGAAAGAGTCAAAAAGTTCAGTTATAGATGTATATTGTTTCATAGATAAGAAAGGATTTGCACTTTGGTTTCGTCTCAAATCATGTAACTACCATTTTGTGAGTTACAAATTTGTCTGGATAACAGTGCAAATAAATATCTTGTGATATGACTCATGTCTGAGTTTTTTCCTCAATATTTTATGTTTTATATACATTTTTATTATGCAAAAAATCTCTTAAGATCGACCACCAATGGAACTGCTTATTTCTAGCTGTTCGAAAGTGTCAATTACCAAAAAGGGAACAAAGTAGGCACTTTTACATATAGATGTACTACAGAATATCACTAATTAAATGAAAATAATGCATGATAAATTGTTTCCAAAGCTTTATAACGAACTATAATCACGCAAGAAAATTATTTTTTTGACAGTTTCTTCTTAAACTTGAAGAAACTGTCAAACTTGAAGAAACTGTTGTCTTGAAGATTAAAACAATTTGTTATAAATGTCTGCTCATTTGCAATATTTCAAGATAATTTTACCTCTGCTAAATATAATTTGATAGTTTGTTAAAAAGTTTGGTATCGCCTACACTTATTGCGGAAGTGCGCATATCTTTTGAACTCACCAGAGCTTGTGTGTAATTTTAATTTTTGAGCTCGTTGATGCAACTAAATTTACTGTTTTTTTTTTTTTTCTAATTCATCATTTTGCAATTTTTTGTTTCAAATTTTTGCAGAAAATGCTCACATCAACTTCAAATTTTCATCAATTTTTAAATATTCGGGTAAATTTGTTATTCAATTTTTAAACTTAGATAATTTTATTCAATTTCGTCTCTTATGTTAATTGAAAAATGATGCAGCTTGCTGGTAATGCTAAAGCAGGTGGACAACGGCGCTGGGTAACAAGTCTTCCGTCAATCCAAAAACGTGTATTCAATTGCAGCTTTTGTATGCAATAACATAAACCATGCAGATGACAGTGGCTGTTCCAAGATTTTTTTTCTGGTCTTTGACCGGTATCCAGAGTGACCGTTCTTCAGAAACTTTGATTAATGTTATCTTTATGGGAACTATGTGTCACTATTTCTATGGAAACCAAATGTCGTTACTATGTTGAGAAACGAACTTTATTTTCTTTGCGCTATCAATAAATGGTAGTAGGTAAATCCTTGGACAAAAAGACCATTACAAGTGTCTTTGGTTATGAAATTTTCTCATTGGAACTGCACGCTTAACCCTAATTTAAAAAGAATCTCTGTCTAAATCCTCAATTACCCGAAGTTATTATGATTAGGAGGTACGTCTAATAGCACAGCGAAGATCTTTCCAAAGTATTTATGGATCTCGAGCTCTTACAGGAGAGCACATAATTACCCAAGTTGATTGGAACCAGAAGTACCCTTAGAACAATATTAGTGAATTATCCCCTCTCCTCCATCTGCCCATTGCCCAGTTCTTGTTATGCCAGGTCTATGAATAACCGTACCGACTATGGAATCACATCCAGTGTAATTACCGAGGTAGGGTGACGCTCGGTTGAAAGCCAGTTTATGCAGTTTTGCATTAAAGTAATTGCCTTGCAGGGAAAAAAAAATTAAAATTCGTGCTTTTTTTATGGTACTAATTCGTTCCAAAATCTATGACAAAGTATTGTAAGTTCCATGATCCATAGACTCTCTCTTCCCCAATCTCCCTTTCAATAGAGTGATACCTTGAAACAAAGAATACTAAAGAACATTTTGACAACTTATGACGGCTGTTTATAGATATGTGAAAGGTAAATTATTATTTTCGTTCATTACTGAAGTCGTGTCAAACATTCTACAGCTTGCTAAACTATAGTTCGAGAAGACCTTACCAACAGAATTATTATAGAATTATTGTATTGAGGCTGGAATGGCACTTCACCTTTGTAGGGACGTAACGAACGTTGCACTTGATACCATTTTACTTATAACCTTCCAGTATAGTCGATATAATATTAAACATTCAACTAATTTTTTTTTATATAGTCTAATTTTGAAAAAAAAAATTGTTCTATATTCTTTCGGATTGTAATAGGGTTAAAAGTGTTATAAATATAGTTTTCAACAAATTTATAAGTTTTGTACTATGAAGAATGAAAAATCTATATTTAGGTACCGCTTATTTATCTCTATGCATGTATGTTCTTCATACATACTATGCACCAATGGCGCATCCTGTATCCAAAACTGGGCTATGTCCCCCCCTCCCCTAGCAAAGTGCTTTAAATATTTTCTACTACTTAACAATCAAAATTTGGATCCTACAATTTTTTTTAAATAGCATTTTACCAAAGTGTGAGATAGCCCTGATTTGGATTCAGGGCACACTCCTGTAACCAGGGGTCCCGCTGCCGATCGCTATTGTAGCATTTTGCGAAAGAAAATTCAATTCGGCGATTTTAAAAAATAATTTGGCGAAAATGTTGACGATCATGAATTCTACCAATGTCAAAATTAAAAATCGTAGTATACTAATCATAATGTATACTACTATACAATTTGTCTTTTCCAAAACAATGATCTTTGGAATTTGAGAATTTATAAATCAAAACAAATTTTTCAAATGGAACATCAAAATAAAATTTAGCGAATAAGAACTCTTATTTGGCGAAAGAATATTTCATTTGGCGAATAGATTGGAGAAAGTAATAAAAAATCCCGAGCAACCACTGCCTGTAGCGTATCCTGGATATACATTTGCACACAAATAACATGTCTTGGTATTCACTTGCATACAGATGACATGCTAAAAATAATTTATTCGTGCTCGACGATAAACAATTCGAGTAAATGTGAAAATTAAAATAATATTACAGGGATTGTTGATTATTGAAACATGCAGGTGCCATGTGTTTGTTATTTAATGGTTTAATTCTCCAGCGGACAACATTTTCACAGCAACATCCTAAATTACATGTACTATGTATTTAAAGAAAAAGTGTAATATTATAAAACACAAAATTCACAGGCATTGAAGATGATTCAAATGCTAATGACTTTCTTTTGCTTTAGAATTTTGTATAAGGCATACATACCTCACGCTTACGGCATGTTGGGTAAATGTGTTGGTAAAATGTCCAGGCCACTGTTGTAACTCAAACATCGTTGCAACTCGAATCAATTTAATATACAGGGGCACGTTTAAATTACAATGCATCCAAGTGCTCACGTTTTAATTAGCTGTTTAAAAGGTGTTTCTTTGTTATTTGTTGGAAGCGGAGTGAGCATGCGCAGTTTAAAAATGGGTATTTCGTTTATAGTACATTTTTAAAATTGAAATTGTGATTCTGCAAATCTACGTGTAATTTCATGTATATATGCAAAATTTCATCTTCCAATTGCAGTTTTCGAGTAAAAGGTATAACAAAATTCAGGCAAATGTCGATGTCGCTTCATTAGAAATATGGAGTGGACTTCCTCAAAATATCCTTCCTTTGCTTCTATTGAGAAAGTATAGTTCTTCGCTCCTATTACTTCTTCAAAATCTGAAACATTCATGATGGAAAAGTTGTGAAATTCCTTCCAAATGCTTTTCTTAGCAAATTGGAATTATACAACGTGCCTGGGAAGGCTCTCGAGCACCCTAATAACTTTGCAAGGAAAGGTCCATGAGTGTAGGCTTATCTATAGTAAAGTGACGATGTTTGATCGAATGAAAAAAGTTGTAGCGCTCCCTATTGGAGAATTGAAAAAGTTAGGATAAGGAACTCGGCAACAGAGCGAGATAGACGAAAAATGCCAATTACAAAGTTGTATAGTCTAATTAATATGCATCGACATTAGGAATAGCACGAAATGTTGCAATAAATACCTGCCGAAAAGTCATCGAGGACTGTAATGCGGTGACACACCTGCAATGCTTATCGAAGTACGCGGCCATTTTCTTTTTCGAATTCAAATGCGCATTGTTGCTGATGGAGGACATTTTAAACAGGTTGAACATTAGATTTCTGTGGATGTAAATGTTTGTTTTAGCATTACTGAACGGAACTTTCATTCCCATTAAGACTATCGTGTAAATTAATGGCCTTCTGTAATAGACTTAACCTTTTGCTTACGGGTGGGACAGCGACCACCCCAAACGAAGAACCTCTCTAAAAGACAGGTATTTGACATACCTTATCCCAAACAGTTCGATCCCCCTTTGCAGGCATTGACGTCCTAAAGCATTGGCATCCATGGATGCCAATGTCTGCAAAGGGGGATCGAACTGTTTGGGATAGGGTATGTGAAATACCTGTCTTTTTGAGAGATTCTTCGTTTAGAATTGACGCTGTCCCACTCGTAAGCAAAAGGTTAAGGTCGAACAGTTTTTGTGTATCTCACTTTGTTTCTGAGTTCGTTATCCTAACTTTTTAAATTATCCGCTAGATGTTCTGCAAGCACATCCAGCAGATTATTGTGTTCGATAGAACACGCCCACTATACTATAGATAAACATAATGTGTACATTCATGGACCTTTCTTTACAACGTTATTGGGGTGCTTAAGGACTTATTAGAAACCCTGTATAAATATCAAAACTGCCCGATAGAGTTTCATATAGTAACATAGTCTTTCTATTTCATGCCAAAGTTTGTATTTCAGCACAAAATATCTCAAACTGGACTTTTTATTTTTACTAATATAGGAACATTGCACTGCTAACTCTCGTTTTGTTGTTTTTCTCTCCAAAACTTATTTTATCGATCAATTTTAATGTACACAAAGCCAAAAAATAAAAATACTTTTCTTATAATAGAAATATTATTTTTAAAAATAAATTGGTATGGCTATTGCTCTCTCTTTGGCTACAATTAAGACATAAATTGAGTGATACCAATTTGCCGGCAAAGTGGAACTCAAATGGACTACCTAGGGTTCCCAACTTGCGTAATTCGGCCAATACCTGGAGGTTACATAAATAAACGATAAAAAATACCAATAAGAACCGAAATACATAAATCACCGATTCAGTATTTTTTAATTTTATTAATTTCAGGCATATTGTGCAAATTATTAATTTGCATAATAATAGTTAAAATTTGTAATAATTACATATTAAATACATTTTGAAGGGAATTCAGAGCCGCTGAATAAATACTAAATCCGTTTATAAGTAAATCCGTCCTGATTTCAATTAAAATACTCATATTAATACAATATTTTTTTTTCTTTTCGATATCGTTATATAAGGGAATTATTCGATTTCGTTATAAAAGAAACTATACGAGTATTTCTGAACTCTTCATTAGGGAATATTGAACGATTTTTTCCTAGCCAATCGGTGTACACGGAAGATTGCAATGTGAATGTAACACAGATAATCAATATACACATTTTGCTATCTGATAACGAAAATATCTCGTTAACAAAGCAGCATAAAACAAATAAAAGTATCAACCGGTTTCGAAAACGAAAGAAAATTCACCTTTACCAGAATAAGTGAGACACCATTGAGTCCATAAAAGGCTGCTTTTTCTTCAGTGTTTCATTTATCGTGATGAAAATTGATTGTGTTTACATTCCCGAAACGGGCTGATACATTTAAATGCATATTAAATCCTTTTTCACTACGAAATGTTTAAATTTTTAGTTCATGATGATAAAATTTTGCTCAAAGTTCCAAGTTAATTCTATTTAGCAACGGTTTGTTACTTGGATTTCATCCAGTGAAGAACTCCAATCTTTTGTTCGGTAGTTCACAGACAACCTTCTCGTATCCGAGTATTTCCAGATGGGGGTTGACAAAAATAACAGATGCTGAGAAGTCAAAAAAGAACAACTTCCATCGGTAACTAAAGCCGCTTGGAAGCTCTTGAGTGATGTTACCTTGGCTACCAAGCTTGGATCGATGACGTTACAGGATGATGACGTCATCATGACGAAAAATTACGTAGATGAAATGGGTTCCAGAGCTTAGAATGGAATGTCTTAATGGGATATCGTAATGAATTGATAAAAATACGTGGAATGTTTGTGGAAAATTGGTGCTCTTTCTGTAATTACATTTGAAATTTTCTGGGATCACAGGAATAGTAAATATAATGAATCTAAAAAATTTATGGATAGAACATAACTTTTGGCTACAGACACAGATTCATGTTTATGTATTAATTTGAGTTTTATAACACAAATTAACATATGGAATGAATATACAAGGTGATCGTAAACTCTAACGACAATATATATACAGGGTGTCCAGTGCTATCGGTGCCCAATGGATATTTCCTCAACCGTTAGCCACAGAGATACACTTCCAATTGCAAAAATATTTTGAATTTTAAAATCTATTATCTTAGAAACAGTTTAAAATAAATGCATTTCTGAAAGAAATACGAAATATAAATTTTTGTACAGTCCCCTGGTCCTTATATTTAGGAAAATCATCCTCATACAATTTTATGCAAAAAAAAAAAAAAAAATCATCCTTTCACGACCAAAATTGACCGACTTATAGCTGTTTAAAGTTGGAGCAATTTTTGTGTTGAGAAATGGCCAATACGGTCCCTGATTGGTTGGTTGCCTGGAGAAATGGTCAATACGGTCCCTGATTGGTTGGTTGCCTGAAATGGGACTTTTTTATGCGGGGAAAAGCGACTTAAGTCAAAGTTTAATGCATCATAACTCGGTGAATTTTGGTCGTAAAAGAAAGATTTTGTTTCATTTTGCATGAAATTGTATGAGGATGCTTTTCCTAAATATAATTGGTAGGACCGGGGGAGCGTATACAAATTTATATTTCGTATTTCTTTCAGAAATGTATTTATTGATTTAAACTAAGATAATAGATTTTAAAATTTAAAACATATTTGCAATTGGAAGTATATCTCTGTGACTAATGGTTGAGCTCTAACATTCACAGCTACTTTTCTTCTATATTAGAAAAAACTGAGATAAATTTTCATCTAAATTTTTTTTCCGAAAAAAAAAGAGGGGGGAGGGGGTTGTCGAGTGAGTTTTTGCTTCACATTACTTACTTTCACTCGAAATGTCATCTAAACTATAAAAGAGAATATAAGTGACAAAAATGTTCAGTAGGAAATCCAGTTTCAAGATTAATAATTTATTCTTACAGAGCTTTTGCAGTTTTTGTGCAATCAAGTTAAAGCAGATTGAAAATTTTCCGTTTTTAAAGTTTGCAATACTTAGATCTCGGAAAATAAAAGTGCTAGATATAAATAGCAAGGGAGCCATTTGTAACCGTTTGAAAGCCTTCAATGATATATAATTGGATTTCAGGTGAGATTCTCAATGTTTGAAATATAGTGGTTATAATTTTGCTATTCTAATATTTTGAACTATTTTGAAAAGATGGTTTAAGTTTCGATATTTTAATATTTTGAACTATTTTCATTTTACAAGATGTTATTCACGTAAAAATTTTTTGGCTCCGCGAGATTGGAGCCACCGCCGATTTTTGTTTCCTACATTTCGCTCTCTCTATATCTCTTTGTCTGTTTGTCTGTCTGTGTGTGTCTCATTTATTTCAACAAAGGCTCTTTGTCTTAAGGGGTCGGTAGGCGTTGAAATGAGCAAAAATCGACTAAAAAAAGTTTTAATATCTAACATTATTTTACACCTTTAACATTTGCTTACGGGTGGGGCAGCGTCCATCCCAAACGAAGAACCTCCCAAAAGACAGGTATTTGACATACCCTATCCCAAACAGTTCGACCCAGGTGCAATGTTTCTGTCGGAGATTTCCATGGACGCCAATGCCTGCAAAGGGGGTCGAACTGTTTGGGATAGGGTATGTCAAATACCTGTCTTCTTGGGAGGTTCTTTGTTTTGAGATGGACGCTGTCCCACCCGTAAGCAAAAGGTTGAATGCTTTTTTTTTCGAAACGGAATTTTCAAAGGTTTTACATTTTTAAAATGCTCCATGCGTCTTAATTTTTGTCTGCGATGCATGAAATTTGGCAAGATGACAGACACCTCACATACTTTTTAATGAAACTGGGTATGCATTTTATAATTGGACTTTATTAAGGTAATTAAAAGTGAAAAGGAACCTAATTAAATGATGAAAATTAAGTTTTAATGCAGAAAAATATTTTTAAAAAATTAACTTTCTAAGGGATTTAAAAATGTATACCCAAATTTGTTCCTAATGTGTTTCTGAGTGAGCATAATGTAAAATTCTGAGTGATCATCATCGGAGTGAGCATAATGTAAAATTAATCAAAAATGTTAACAAATGGCACGCAAGGAGCATTGTCAAATTTCCGTTGAAAAAAATTAAATTAAAAAAAAATAGAAAAATATAACAAAATTGAAAAAAAAAATTAATGGTATTGTATATAGTAATGTTGAGAGGAATATTTATACAAATTTTCACGTTTCTAAGTCAATAAATAAATAAAAAAAATTTCAACGTCCACCGTCCCCTTAAAACTGGCTGATACATTTCATCAACTGCTTATGCTTACTAACGAAGTACATACATGTTTTTTGAGAGGTATCAGCCACTTAAAGAGCAGCTCATCAATGGCAACCTCTAAAATTTTGATTACGCAAATGCAAATATGATCAAGTAAAGAAATCCAGGAAGATCCCCCCTTTGGATCGCTTCCAAGTGTTCGAGTACAAAAATAGTTCCGAAGAATGTGTGGCCAAGTTCTGTGTAAAGAGCAAAGAGTTCTCAGTCTATTATTACGTCACTGGCAAAATCTTACGTCATGCCACGAAGTGAATGTGCCCCAAATGACCTACAAAAAGAAACTCCTTAAAAAATGTTCTCAGCGAAAGTCATTGAAGAACGTTTGCCATGATGAGCAAAGTGTCGCTTCTCAGTGGCAGATTTACTATGAAATCAAGGAAGCGTAATATTTGGGGCTCCTGCCAAAATGCCCCAATCTGAGAGGCCTCAAAGACACAAGTTTTGCATATTCACTTTTTCATACTATTGAATAGAAAAAGTACTGTTTTGTCGAAAATATTTTAATTCCAGATTTTGGCATATAAGCACGTTTAAAGACCTCCTGAATTCATTTCGAACACTTTTAGAAATATGTCTGTCTATATGTATGCGTATATGTGTACTAGTATTTATAAGAATCTTTGGTATATTAACTACCAACTTAATAGGATACATGGAAACTAACACTCTTAAAAAATTAATTAGCAACTTCTTAATAGCGTAAATGAAATGTAACACTTTTAAAAGATTAACTAGCAACTTCTTAATAGAGTACATGAAATGTAACACTTTTAAAAGATCAACTAGCAACTTCTTAATAGGGTAGATGAAATGTAACACTTTTAAAAGATCAATTAGCAATTTCTTAGTAGGGTACATCAAATATAACACTTTTAAAAGATTGACTAGCAACTTCTTAATAAGGTACATGAAATGTAACACTTTTAAAAGATCAATTAGCAATTTCTTAGTAGGGTACATGAAATGTAACACTTTTAAAAGATTGACTAGCAACTTCTTAATAGGATACATGAAATGTAACACTTTCAAAAGATTGACTAGCAACTTCTTAGTAGGGTACATGAAATGTAACACTTTTAAAAGATTAATTAGCAACTTCTTATGTTAGTAGGGTACATGAAATGTAACACTTTTAAAAGATTGACTAGCAACTTCTTAGTAGGGTACATGAAATGTAACACTTTCAAAAGATTAATTAACAACTTCTTAGTAAGGTACATGAAATGTAACACTTTTAAAAGATTAATTAGCAACTTTTTAGTAGGGTACACGAAATGTAACACTTTCAAAAGATTGACTAGCAACTTTTTAGTAGGGTACATGAAATGTAACACTTTCAAAAGATTAATTGGCAACTTCTTAGTAGGGTACATGAAATGTAACACTTTTAAAAGATTGGCTAGCATCTTCTTAATAGGGTACATGAAATGTAACACTTTCAAAAGATTAACTAGCAACTTCTTAATAGGGTACGTGAAATGTAGCACTTTAAAAAGATTAACTAGCAACTTCTTAATAGGGTACATATAAACTAACACTCTTTAAAAATTACTAGTAAGTGCTTAGTATGTTACATGGAAACTTACACTCCTTAAAATTAACTAGCAACTTCTTAATATGTTTAAATTTATTTAACAATATATAGCCCTTAGAATCGAAAATAGTTGTTTTAATCGAAAAATTGACTCAGTTAGATTCTGCTCCATGGGTCGATACTATCACTAAAAGTTTCACTATTCTAGGTTGCCGGCGTGCTTCTGTACGGTCTGGAAAAAGTTTTCGAAAATTACGAATTTTCTTACACCCAGGGGAGAAAAATCGAAAATACGGCTTCATCAGGTTCTGTCCCTTAAGGGGTGGGACAACCCAGTGATTAGCTCGCGGGGATTGCACTCGGACAACCCGAGTTCGATTCCATTTTCTGTCTAAACGTTTTATCCTGGTTCTGTAAGAATAATACATAATAGTGACGGTTTTTACCGCCACATATACCCCATTGTAGGAACAATTACACCAATTCACCAGGGGAAGGAGGGTACGGTCCCTGTGGATGCCTCCCCCACTGGGTTCCGGTCCAAATTGGGTGGCACTTCCCGGCCGTCCAAACAGTTACCTTACACCTTTCTGGTAGGTCGGACGGTCTGGGTCTCAACAACAACAACCAATTCACCTCGTCCAGTGTATATTGAAAAAAGGCCTCCACCCCTATACACACAACTTAGTACTGTCAGAAAGTTTCTGAGGTCCCAAGCGAACTTTTTTGAAAGGCCCCATCTGAACAATAAATGCAATAAAACGCTACTAATCCGAAAATTGGTGATAAAGAAATATAGATTATCCGATGCTTTATTTCTGTAAACGTTCGACTAGGATGCACTAAATCTAAAAGATTTATATTCATGATAGGCCTAATAAAAATGTGCACATTTTTGGGGCCCTCTGTAAACATGAGGCCCCAAGCAGTGATTTAGGCTGCTTCAACCCCTTCTCCCACATTCCGAAATACTGGCGTCGCCTATGTTTATGACTACAAAACTAAGTCTATTTTATAAGGCATCTTCAATATTGGCATCATTGCTTCTTCCCCTGAATATTATAGCATAGTTATGATTGAAGATGACAGTATGCAGCTCACGAGTATGAGCTTTTACATACGGGAAGACGGCTCTGTTAAGATCAATAGGGCGCTGCCTAAAGTCTATGTGACTATGTCTATACTTAACACTTATTTAAATCGAGCAACCTTTAAGGTATGAAATTGACCAAATATCCTGTAAAGACACTTTCTCCCCCTGTCTTCTAAACGTCGTGAGCTTGCAGCGCCATCTATTGTGTATTTGAATCATCATAACCAGCTTTATTATATTTTTGAAATTTTCATGCTTTTAGTGAAAAAAACCATCGATAGGAGGCGCCCCAAAAGCTTAGATTCGTAGAACATGAGGTAAAGGCATGAAGACTGGAGAGATCTAGTCTTCATGGGTAAAGGTAAGGAGTACTTCATATTGAGAAAAAGCCAATATCGTTTGAAACAATAATTCAGATGGCCTTGTGCATTGTATATATTTCTATGGTGAAAGGCCTAAAATATTATTTAGACTATATATCTTATAGGAATAAATTATTAGCGCAATTCCAATTAGGACTGAAACAATAACAATATTCCTGCGTATTCAAAATTATTTTACCTTTTAATTAATTCTTATCTCCATATATTCTGTACTCTGCACAACAATTACAAAAAAATCTGATGTGGGCAACACATGACTTTCCTTATATAATGTAATGAATTTACTACTTTTCAGTATAAAAAATAGGTTTTTTCTTATAGCAGATACTAATATTCTTTCCAAGATATTGAATTTTCGACAATTAGTCGTCATTTTCATTGATTTAGCGTCATTTTTATCCATTTGGAGATATTTTCGTTAATTTGGCAACATTTCAAAACGTCGCCAAGTTGGCGACATTCCGCCAAATTCGTCGCCAAAATTTCGCCAAGCGTTATGGACGAAGAAATAAGTTGTTTTTACAGCAGAGAAATGACTATTGGCGTTCAAATACAAAAGTATTACTCAAAGTATCTTTTTTCATGAATGGAACGAGCTAGATTCACGAGAGTGATGTCATCCAATTTATCGCATGGTATTACATATGAAAAGTGAACATGTTTCTCAATAGGAAATATTTTTTTTCATTTTATATGACTTTTTAATAATTTTTTTGAAAAATATGCAATATCTCGAGAACGGTTCATGTTAGTGTTCTAAAATTTATGTCAATCGTTTTCTAATGAAAAATTACATAAGAAATGTCTATTTGCGTAACTTTATTAGTGGTTTCGATTTTTTGCAGATTTTTTCAAAATTTTATTCGAAAATTTAGGGGGGTTCTGAACATTCGATTACGTATAAAAACAATAAGCTTCCAGTGTTTACGGATTGTGATTTTTGTACCAAATTTGGTTCGAATCGGTCCATTCGTTCGTCAGTTATCGTCTCCACAGACTCACTGACACACACACACACACAGACATCACTTCAAAAATGTTTGATTCGTGATCAGGGATGCTTGAAACGTGCTCTCCTGTCGAAAACTCGATTTCGAATTTTCGACCCCGTCACAATACTTTCCTTATACATTATGTATATAAGAAAAGTAAAAATATTGATTAATTTAAAAAATATATATACCAAATACTACGTCTTCCTATTGTGTCAACTAACACTAATGACTTATTGTTCAGACTTAATGTAGGATATCAGAATATTATTATCAGACTTATCGTAGGGTCTTTCGATATATATATATATATATATTTATTAGTGGCTTTATCAACATAGGTGATAACAAAGGATCTTTGTAAATCATTAATGGAATTGCCCCTCTTTTTAGTAGCTCTTTTTGTATATTAATACTTTTTCTTTACATTTCGCTTCACAGTTTTTCAATTCTTATGAATGGCAACAGTAAATGGTTTTTTATTTTTTCTTTACGAATGGCAACACTGGTCTCTTCTATCAGTGTTCCCTCGATCCCTGTATTGAATCGACTGTACACACGCTGTGCTTTTTCCAGGTATTCATTTTTTCTTTTTTATTCCATCTTTATGTATGTCGTCCAAGTAGAAATAGTTCATAGATTTAATCTATCTATTTCTTCAGAAACATACATTTTTGAGTTTGCTTCTACAAAAAACTTGGACATGATTAGATTTTTGTAGAGGTTAACAATTCATGATTTAGGCTTAGAGCCTCGTCCACGTGTAAGGCGTTTGTGCTTGATTTCGTTTGTTATACTTATTTCGATTCCATACCTTTGTATTATATTTTTCATTGACTTGTTGATTCGATATTAATTTTTTTATTTTTTCCATATGCTTGAGGATTAATTGATTTTTACATTTGTTTTGTACGCCAGTTAGATAGTTGAATTTAGTTTAAGTTTTTCTTTTTTTGTTTCCATACCTTTTAATTTGGTTGATTTTCTGTAACTTGATAGCTAGTGTTTTGTATTTTTAATCCATTTGATTGATGATTTGCTGTATTATATTTTATTCTGTGGGTGTTTTTAAAAAGTTAGGTTTATCGTGTTACATCTTCTTACTTTTCGTTCATTGGATTTTCAAACTTCTATTATTATATATATATATATATATATATTTACTCTAAATTTACTCTGCAAGCTGATTTAAAATTACTTAATATTTATTGAGCAAAATATTGAATTTAGAACAGTTTTATAAATAAAATTGTTCTAAATAATTGCATTTTCAACCAAATTGTATTCTGTATTTCTTATTAAATAAAATTTTCTTGTGGTTTATTGTATTGACATTAGGTTTCTGTCGATCTTGCACACAGATCGTTAAGAAAGCAGCCACGCTTTGAATTCTAATTAGAATTCGCAGACACAGTTCACCCCTCCCGTGACCATTGGATCTCGATATGAGATTTACTAATTATTGGTCTTGGACGTGAATTTATTTAATCTTTTAAGAATTTTTATATTCCAACACGGTAAAAAAAATTTGCAATATTAGTGACATATGAATTTATGGTGAATAACATATATAATTTATAGTACAAAAATCCTAGTGTTCTACACAACAATACTTTCATATACTTTAAATAAAAAACAACATTAAAACTTGAAATAATATTCATTAAAATTATTAACAAATTTTAATGAAATGTATATGTTTAATAAAGGAAATTACTAATAAAACTTAAATTGTGTAACAAAAATTACTTTCGTTTTCCTTAACAAAGTGGCATAAATTTCTTACTTTATTAATATTGCATTAATGTTAATTAGAATACACACACACAATTCACACAGCCCGTGACCATTAGACCTCGCTATGAAATGTATTAATTACTGGTCATAGGCGAGGATTTATTTATAAACAAGAAACTTTACATTGATAAACATATACAATAGATAATGAAGCATTTCAAAATATGCATTATATTAATATAATTTTAATTGCACTAATAAGTTTTTAGAGTATTTAATTATAGTAAGTTTTTATTAATTCCATTAATTAATTTTAATTACACTAAAAATTAGTAGTGTAATTAAATTACACTACTGCTATTTTGCTCAGCGTGGCAACAAGGGTGGTGTGAGCGAAGCCCCTACAGCAGGTGCCGTATCTATATGGACGCGCTGCAGTCCCTAACATTTTAAATTGTAAAAAGAACAGAGACACAGTCAAAATTACATTGCACCAGGCGTCAGATAAGAGTATCTGCGCCCCTGGTTTTGCTTTAACAAAAATGCCCAAAACTAACCTCGATTTTAAACAGTTTCGTGTAAATCAAAATCACTGTATGAGGGAGATAACTGTATACTGCGATTCTTAAAAGTACAAAAAGAGAAAAAAAAAGTAAAAGTACAAAACTATTTCAAGAAGTATCTTCTTTCGTGAATGGAATGAAATATATCTACCAGAAACGTTTAACAGATTTGCTGCATAATATTGCAAATGGAAAGTGCAATATTACATATGATGATACTAACTACTTTTCTTTTAATTTTCTGTAATTTATTTAATAAATTTATCTAAAGAATATACAGTATATTGAAAAAGGTTCATAGTAGAGTTTTAATGTTTGTCTCATTTTTTTTCCAAATGAAAAAAAAAAAAAAAAAATACTCTTTTATCATTATTGAAGATCCTGACTTTTTAATGATTCTTTCAAATATTAATTTGAAAATGTGGGGTTGTTTTCGAACATTTGATCGCGTTTAAAATCAATAAAATTCTAGTATTCATTGATTGTGATAATCGTACCGAATTGCGTTCTAAACGCTTCATTCATTCGCGAAATATGGCTTTAACACACACACACACATGCACACATCACGACATCAGAAACGTTCGAGTCGAGTTCATGGATGTTTGAAATGTGCTCTTCCGTCTCGAATACTTTCCCTATATACGTTGTACTATGCATACAGGGTAAAAACGTCTGCAGCAGCAGAGTAAAAACGTTTACAATAGTATCTATTGGTCTAAATGCAACCAAACTTAGGAATATTCTCCAATACATGCTAAAGCACTTTTTATGAAAATAAGAGTTTGAAAAGTTTCTATTACGAAAAAATTGACGTCGAAGACGCGCCGAAAATGCGTGACCGCAAAGTGCGAAATTTTGCGTTAAATGAACCGGAAACGTAAACCTGAAGTGTAAATCAATACATTTTATTGATCTTTTGAGCTAACTTCGTCAGTTCAGGAGCTCCATTGTTCTTATCGAACAAACACTTCCAAGCAAACACTGCCTGATATATGTGAATCGTGCATTTTCTACAAGCAAAAATAACATGGAAAGTTTTTAGTTGGGTCCATAAATGTATACATCGCCCACTTAGAACTTATGTCATACTTGTATATTAGCATATACAAGGCAGGAAAATTAATAAATTGAGCTACAACTCTTTTTTAATATGTTTTATTTTGCTTAATAATGTATGGCGCTTCGGGTAAAAAAATAGTCTTAATTCAAAATTGCCCAATTAGATTTTGTTGCGTTTTAGCCTTTTATGTCCTCAGTGGGGAGTTAGGTAGAGTTCTGAAAGACTTGAGACCCCCCCCCTATTTTATTTCTCTCCGAAATAAATAGAAAAATCCCGCTTTGTTTGGTTAGGTCAAGGATTGTGGGTTACAGTTAAGCCTTGGTTCGGTCCAATGGTCGACGCTATAAATGTGCAAAGATTCAGTCTTTTAAGTCACTGAAGGATTATTTGAGAGTGTCGAATAACGTTTAAATATGCGCCCCAGGGGAGGGGGTCGAAAATTCGACTATGTTAGACTCTGGCCAATGGTCCATACCATAAATGTGAAAAGGATTTAGCTTTTTAGGTCAGTAGGGGCTTTTGGGTAGGTCTCAAAAGACTTTTCGAAAAACACTATTTCTCCGTCCCAAATGGGGTAAATTGAAAATCCCGCTACTTTAGAATCTGTCAGATGTTTGATTCTATAAATGTGCAAAAATTATTCCTTCAGGGAGGAATACTCTTTCAGGGAGAATTCAGGGATATATAAAACGTGCTCATCGTCGAAAACTTTAATTCGAATTTTCGACCCCGTCACAATACTTTCCCTTTACATTACTAGACCGAATAGCCAGACAATGCCCAGGTCGGAAATAAATGCCTGCTACTTAAATAATATATTTACATATAACGCTATTGGATTTTCTTCATATCCTAAACCGTCGCCAAATTTCCACGCACGCTATCCTCAAGCCAAAATATAAATAAAAAATCTGATGTGGGCAACACATGACTTTCCTTATATAATGCAAATGAATTTACTACTTTTACAGTTAAAAAAATATTATTCTTATAGTAGATACTTATATTCTTTCCAAGATTTTGAATTTTCTTCAATTAGTCGTCATTTTCATTGATTTAGCGTCATTTTTATCCATTTGGCGAGATTTTTGTTAATTTGGCAACAATTGAAAATGTCGCCAAGTTGGCGACATTCCGCCAAATTCGTCGCCAAAATCTCGCCAAGCATTATGGACGGAGAGATAAGTTATTCTTACAGCAGATAAATGACTATTGGCGTTCAAATACAAAAGTATTACTCAAAGTATCTTTTTTCATGAATGGAACGAGCTAGATCAACGAGAGTGAAGTCACCAAATTTATCGCATGGTATTACATATGAAAAGTGAACATGTTTCTCAATAGGAAATATCTTTTTTTATTTTATATAACTTTTTGATAATTTTTTTTTAAATGTGCAATATCTCGAGAACGGTTCATGTTAGCGTTCTAAAAATTATGTCAATCGCTTTCTAATAAAAAATTACATAAGAAATGTCTATTTACGTAACTTTATTAGCGGATTTGATTTTATGACGATTTTTTCAAAATTTCACTCGAAAATTTAGGGGGGGGGTTCTGAACCTTCGATTGCATATAAAAGCAATAGGCTTCCAGTGTTTACGGATTGTGATTTTTGTACCAAATTTCGTTCGAATCGGTCCATTCGTTCGTCAGTTATCATCTCCACAGACTCACTGACACACACACACACATACTTTCACACACACACACACACACACAGACATCACTTCAAAAATGTTTGATTCGTGATCAGGGATACTTGAAACGTGCTCTTCCGTCGAAAACTCGAATTCGAATTTTCGACCCCGTCACAATACTTTCCTTATACATTATGTATATAAGGAAAGTAATAAATAAATAAAAATACACGCTCTTCGCAAATAATAATAAAAAAAAATTGAATGAAAAATTCAAAACTTCTAGGAGAGGAACACGGCGGTAAATCGTGACGGAAGCTCTTCAATTGTACAGGTAGCTGTTAGGTCGTGGCTGAAGTTGTTAGATCGTGACGGCAGCTGTTAGATCGTAGCTGGAGATTGTCTGATTTTAGACTTTACACATTCTTTAAGAATATCTAATTAAAAAGTTGTTAAAATGCCTTCGAGGTGTATTAGTTCAGGTTTAGACGCTACTGTATGAAAAACTTCAGACCTATAAGTGTGGTAGATATCGCGCGCTATCGGGGACAAACAAATACACAAATTCTTCCTTTTATTATTATAGATATTATGTGTATAGGGAAAGTAATAACAAAGATTGCATTTTGTACGATTATTTAACCAAATACTATATGTAAAGATAAGAAGAAGGAGAAAGGGGGAGAGAGAAAGATATGGGAGAGAGAAAAGATAGTGCGAGCGTTAAAAGAAAGAGAGGAATAGTAACGAGAAAAAAATGAAGGAGAGGAGATAAAAAAAAATAGTGAAAGATAAAACGAAGGGAGCGATAAGATAGAAAGAGAGAGAAGAAATAAAGTAAGCGAGGGGAAAGAGAAAGCTAGAGAGAGAGAGAGAAAAAAGGAAAAAGAAAGATGGAAAGAGAAGGCGAAAAAGGAGACAAAAGAAAGAAAGAAAGAGAAAAAAAAGAGAGAAAGAGATGAAACACAGTGTTAAATAGAAAAAGAACGAGGAAGAAAGTTAAAAAGAGATACAAAAAAGATAGAAAGAGGGGAAGAGAAAATAAATGAGAGAGGGAGGGAAGAAAAAAAGAGAAAGAAGGCCAAAGAAAAAGAGAGGGTTAAAGAGAAAGATACATACGGAAAAAATAGAGAGATAGGGAAAGAAAGAGAGAGAGTGGGAGAAATATGAGGAGATGCAAAAGGCAAAGAGCGAAAGAGAAAGAAGTGAAAAAAAGGGAAGGAAGATATTGAGAGAGAAATTTACCAAAATGTGTTCATCGCTGAAAGGTGCATGTCTTTCGAGATCTCAAATATGAAAATTTTCAAGAAAAAGTATTTATTTCTATACTTCAGTATGAGAATACGAAGAACACTGATAATTTTGAAATATCCTCTAACAGAATAATAGGATAGTAAATAAATGAGAGCATTTCTTCTACTAGATTCATTAATGTATTACTCTTGCCATTTGTTCGGTTTCAAAAGTACCTTGACAATACGGGATAATGTGAGAGACACCCGCATATTTTCATACAAAAACTGAGTTTCACAACTGTAATTAGAAATGATTAATGTCTTTAGAAAATATGTGTAATACTCGTATATGTATACCGGAATGTATCAACAATGTTGTATAAGGGTAGGTACACTAGGCCCGGGCTATTGGCGGCAGATTTTAAAGGGCGGCAAATATCATGAATTCTTGACGAGCAACAATGCACAACGGTATCGTAACAAGATTACTATTTTAGCAAAAAAGAAGGTAATTTTGTGTATTTATTTTAATCGATACAAAAAATATCTTTGAATGATTCGAAAATCCTACTAAACGGGATTTTTCAACGAAAGGAACATTATATGTGCTAAAAATTATTTGGATAATTCTATATCAATATATTGTCAGTGAGTATCCTCTAGAATCATTGGTGTATTCTCAGAGTTCAAGGATGGATCCAAATTTATGGATAACTAACTCTTTTATTTAAAGCAGCAACATGCGTAAACAGGAACAGTATGCAGCTAATAACTCACAAAGTATTTTCCAGGTTACAAAACAAAATAGCAATTAAATGCTCAGCTAATACAAAAATCAGAAGATTATATTCGCAACTCACTTTTACTCGTATCACAATAACTCGTCTAACTGAACAATGACTAGCTTGCTTATATACCAAATCTGACACCAAGGTCATCAAATTTGTTACCATGATCAAGCGACCCGGTACTTTTAATAACAGCAATGGCTGCCTGTAAATGTCGTTTTTCCGCGGGGATAGTCAATATGCTGCGGAGTTACTTTAAGCATTTGTAATAATATAGCTTCAGTTTGTGCTATTCCATGGATCTTATAATTACAATACACATACATATTTCTTTTAATGCAGCTGCCATGACTGGTTATTTCATAGTATGCCCTTGGTCAAACGCTCATGGAAAATTGCCCCGAACTGTTCCGCACTTAGTGTGAGAAAGTCGTACTGAAGCGTTAACATCGCAAAAGTGTCCATCATTAGTCTAGTTTTATTGAAACCTTTATTGAAAAAAAGTCATAAGAAGTAACCTCAACAATTCCAAATACAAGTTCTTTTGCTATTTTTTTCCTTGTCTGAAAGTCTTTTGACCCGCAAACAATGATGATCCAATTTTTTTAGATGATCCTTGACTTCTCATTGTTAGTAACAATGAAAGGTCAAGGGCTGGAAGGCAACTTTTGACGGCTTAAAAAAATTCAGTAGCTTCTCAATGGATGGATGGGTAAGTTCTTGAATGAATTTTTCGTTTTACTTTTTTTATAAAGCTAAAATACGCCAACGCCATTTTCTTTAAGAAAACCGTATTTATTCCCTAGTAGCAATCTAATATTGGCTCTAATATTGGACCAATGTGAAAAAGTTGACATTTTGACGGAATTGGTCCAATATTGACTTAAAATACTGGGACAAGATTATGCCAGTATTTCCAATGTAACACCAATATTGGCGTAATATTGTAATGAAAATAGTCGCCAATATTGGACGCCAATGTAGACCACAGAATTTGTTCAATATTTCCAAACTATTGGGGTTACATTAAAAATATTCCCAATGAAAAATGTAAGATATAAAATTTTAGTTCAATATTGGACCAATATTAAATGGTACTGGGATTATCACATACAGCGTCGTAATTATATATTCGATGCCAGCCTTATATGTTCGAATTGTATTTGAATAAATATGTGAGTGCGTACAGTCATGAAACGGACATACTGATATCAACTCACGTGCAGCGCTGTATTTCTAAAAAAAAAACAGAAACGGAATGAATGCTCGATGATTAACTACAAACAGTTACAATTTTTTCATTTGCAAAATTAAGTAAGTCAAAGATTAGAATAATGATATATTACGGCATCAAGTCTAACATATAAAATTAAACAAGAAAGATCAATCATGCTTAAAGCATTGATTATGAAACACTTTCCAGCTTCAATGCAATTTTATTTAAACATCTCTAAAATGCAATACATTCCTCGGTAATATTTTAAAACTTATCACAATACTACATTAATTTATTATATTTGAAAACTTAAACCTTCATCGAAAAAAAATGAACTTCGATCAAAT
>OX578144.1:74053040-74260540 GCA_951213105.1 Amaurobius ferox | reverse complement strand
TGCCTGCCGAAAAGTACATGTACAAATGTATAGTTGTCGTCAAAAGGCGATAAACATACCGCCATAGTTTTGTCATTTAGCACAACTTCTTCAAACTGTCAATAACCCTATCGCCAACTTTTTCACCAAAAAATTGGGGGAAAAGTTGTCCGAAATAGTTGGTTGTTCCAAAAGTTGTTGAATGTGATAGGGCCTTTAAGCGGTCAACTTAGTGGGTTTCATGGTGTGACCCCACCACCGTAGTAAACTACTTTCTCTGTGGGGGTGTTACCTTTCCTATCACGTTTCTGTAACCGATGGATTGCAGAGTTTCCCAGACACTGTTACTTCAACTCTCCCTCCCGACCTTGACACGAGATGGAGACGTCACGTTTGGGAAGGCCAAGTCAACGACCAGGGGTTCATCCACCGTTCTTGCAACACTACCCTCCTGAACCTTGAGGTTCGGTTCTTTATCATATCATACCTGTCTGGGAAGAAATCACCTGCCAGATGGCAATTTCAGGTAAAATGATATCATTGATAACAGTGATGGTTACTGGGTAAAACATATAATTCCGAGTAAGTAGGGTAGACACGTTTGGATTATAGCCAGTTCTTTACAAAAACTTTGAAATGTGCTTAAATATTAGCAGTGTCGTAAGTGGGAGGAGGAGGTGTGAAAAAAAATAAGTAAAACAATTTTTTTTTTATAGAATTCATATTAAAAAACGAAACTCATCACTATTCAACGAAATTTACTAAATGGATTTATTTATTATAAGTTCAATATTTTTTATGTAATAAAGCATTTTTTTTTTAAATTCCCGTACCGTTTATGTCTCCAGTAACTACGGTTAGCCTAACCAGGAGCAGTTGCATGTAATGTAGCAGCCAGGAAAGTTCTGTTGGAAGTTCGAGAGCCAGAAGTTTTGTTTGTTCAAATAACTGTACTAGATAAAGTGATAGAAAAATGTTCAGGTCACATGTTCTGATGAGTGGTCGTATTTGGAAAAATGGTCGCCATCTGGAATGTTTCCCGATTTTTGCTTGAAAAATAATTGATGTTTAAGACAAGATATATAATTTTATATGTTTTCAGATAGGATGAGTTCAAGAATATCATAAGGGATTTGTTAAAAGTGATAGAAGTGCGAATTTCATTAAAATTCGTGAATAAATAATAATTGATACTATAGACTCTTCAAGTTTTGAGGTTGGCTAACGTAAAAAAGACATAAATTCTTATTTTTCTGTTTTGGATAATTTTTAGATGTAATAGATAACATTTTTTGCTGTAATTGGTAATGTTTTAGATGTAATTAGCATCTTCATTTGGTAAAGCAACACATATTCAACGCTGCGATTAAATTGTGTGTAAAAATTTTTAAATGCTATTTTGAAAGCTGCGTCAAATTTTGATGCGGTGGTATTCCAAAAAGTTTGCCATATGCTTTTAGCCTGGGGAATTTACTTCCTCTACAGTGCTAGGATTGTGTTGTTGGGGATCTACTGTTTAGTGCTTTCATGTAGTTTCTAACAAGTTAGTTCTTACATTCACCATCGTATTTTTGGAGTGTGTGTAACGATGTTTTTCTGTAGGACTTATGACACGTGAACCACTTCACAAAATGATGGAAAACACTGACAATATTCTTTTATCTATTATACCTGCCTTACACAGTTCGGTTGGCTCTAACACGACAAGCAATATAGGGACAAAACTTATGGTACTTAAAACTGCAATTTCATCAGGAAAAATATTAAGCAATTTTTGGGGTTACTCTTCTTGATGAAGTTATATAAAATGCTGAACTGTTTATTGTAAAAGCACCTGGTTCATCAAAAACAAACTGTGGTGGTGTACGATTTGAACAGTACCACCAAAGAAAAGATAATACGTTTTTTGTCAAATCTGCCCATCTTTTACAGTGTTCTTTCATATCAAGCGTGCACACTATTGCGAACATGTCATGTTCTCTCCCTGAAGTATTTTCTCTTGAGAACCAGACGATGGAAACACCTCTCCATGAGGTAGGCTTTTCCCATGAGACTAGGGCTTCCAGAATTCCGAAGTTCGAAAAGGGTTTCCATATTTGGCGATCTATCGCCAATTTGGCTACATTTGGCGACTTTTCCAATATTCGCGTAGGACCGCGAAATAACGATTATTCTGAGATATGAGATATTTCCAGAAGTATCTATGGTAGTCTATAAAAGGACTGACTCATCACTCAGTTAGAGAGCAGTTAACGTGATACGAGCTACATTGAACTGTGATTTTTGCCAATGTTTTGAGAATAGTAGATGCTGTTTTGTGAAATGACTTTTCTTAATGTTTTGAAAGTGAAGCATTGAAGTAGTGAAGCATTGAATGTAGTGAAGCATTGAAGTATTTTACTGTATATTGATCCTGTTTACTCTGTGCTTTTGAATAAACGTGTTAGTTAACCCGAATTTGAACTCATTTTTGTATCCTGAGCGCACACCCACGCTTCCCGAGGATACGGCGTAACAATCCTTCAATGCTACATATGGATGAATGTAATGGAAGGGAAAACACCACTAGACTCATTACAGTATGGTTATAAAGAAGAAGAGGTCACTTTTAAGCCTATCGTAATGACGAAAAATTCAATGCCTCCTCAGTTTGTACTTCCCTACACCTGCCAGAAATGTGCAAGAGCTAATATTTGTCCTTGAAGAGTTGAAAAAATATTTTTCTGTCCATTTTGTAAATGTAAAGAGAAGAATCTATGTTTAAATGTTAAAAAAAGGCTAAATTAAAAGAATATGATAAACAGTTTTGTGTTTCATTTTTTGTTGTTGTCATGTTTATGGAATAGCAAATTGTTTGTAAGTCACTACCATTGCAGATACAAGCATCCGTGGACCGGTTTCGTGCTTAATATGCACTCGTCAGCATGGAAAAGGCGATTTCCGCAATGGCAGCAGGAAACATGCTACATGCCACAGTTTTTATGAGCTTTTATGGAAACTGAGAATTTTAGTCCTTCCAAGTGACCAGCATAAAATTTTGTGCCGGCTACGTGAATTTTTCCAAAATGAAATTAATAATTTATAATGATCATAAAATATTACTTTTAAAATGTAAAAAGGGTACAGATTGTGTTTGGGCTATATTTAATAGTTTTAAATAACAAAACAAATAGTTTGATCAGCTGATTATGTCGGAAAATATATAAAGAAAAACCTGGAGCACTCATTTTACACTAGATACTACATGAGAATAAATTTCAACTAGTCAAAACCGATCATTGGCTTGAGTAAAATCAGTGAATTTTGTGCGAATTTTATATATAGAGAATCAAAATGTGTCAATATAAGTGGGTGTTATCTTTCGAAAATACGGAGTTGGTACACATTGTAATATAAACAGGACTCCTCATGTAAGCTAGATTTATAGTAAGCATGATTTTCAGTTTCATGATACTTCTGGTTTGTCTGTAAGACCCGAGAGACATGAATAACGAGCAATGTTGTTCTTTTTTGCCGACAGTATACATCTGTTCTCAAAAACTATCCAAAGGGCTCAATGAAGAGTACGGAAGAACTCTGACAACCATACCCAAATATAACTCTTTTTACTATCTCATACGCGGTATTGAAAAAGTATAGTTTTCACGAAAATTTTCGATTTCGAGATTTTGATGCAAATATATGTTTCAAGACCTCCTTTTGACTATATGTGGAGTGATGTCCGTCTGTCTGTCTGATGTCTGTGGTCGATTTTTTCTATACCCGATAGCAGCCACAAATATTAATGGATTTTCAAGAAACTTTATATAACGTTTTGTCATCAATGAATCTAGAATTAGATAGGATTTTTTTTGTTAAATTCGAGAGAAAAGTTTGAATTTTATTCGATATTATATAGATATATTTTAATATGTATATTTTAACATGGCAGCGTAAGATAAAATTTGATATAATCACGAGACTTAATAGTTTCAATCATTGTTGCGAAACATTGTCACGATACAATTTTTTTTTGTACGTGACGCCATTAGCCCCCTCTTGGGGGCACATTACCCCCCCCCCCCGGATGTACATTATCAAGTATGATATCAATCGAAAGATTTTTTCAAGCCCTTTAAAGTGAAGGGTAACACGCCATAGTTGTAATCATTTGGCTTCACGATACAGATTTTTCCAAATTTTTCTTGTAACATTTGAAAAAAAAAATGACTTCTGGTATGAAAAAGTCTAGTTGAGCCACGCTTTAGTTAATTTTTATTACCCAGGTCGTCCATTTAAACCTAAATATGTACAGCAAACAATAGCCTTTTTAAAATTTTCAAGATATTTCGTGTTCTATAAAAAAATTTCTGAATCTCTAAAAAAAAAATCTTGAAAAATCTTGAGAAATTTTGAAAATTCTTTTAAATTCTAAATTATTCTTTGAATAATTTAGTATTTATAATTCTCACTTTCCTTGGCATACATAGTACTCTGTATAGGGAAAACATTGTGGCGGGATAGAAAATTTGAATTCGAATTCTCGACGGAAAAGCAAGTTTCAAGCATCCCTAAATTCAAATCGAACGTTTTCAGATTATGTATGCATACATATTAGTATGTATGTATGTTAATATGTGTGTGTCCGTGATACTGTAGATGTGATATCTCACGAACGAATGAAGTGTTTCGAATAGAATTTGGTACTATTATTACAATCAATAAATACTACAATCCTATTGATTTTAAACGGAATCGAATGTTTGGAAGAACCTCCAATTTTCGAATGAATGTTTGAAAAAATAAAAAAATAAAGAGCTTCAATAATGATAAATACATAATCATTTCGGACATAATTTTTCGACATAAAACGAATGACACCTAGATAAGAACGCTAACACAAACTTTTCTCGAAATACTGCACGTTTTTTAAATAAATTTAACAAAAAATTATATACATTCAAAAAATTCGTATCAGCAAATAAGTTTACTTTCTCTATGCAATATTATAAAACAAATTTGCTAACATCATTCTCGAGGATCTAGCTCGTTCCATTCACGAGAAAAAATACCTTTTTCAGAAGTTTTATTTTTTGGCGTCAAAACATTAGTCAAATAGTCATTTATGTCACAGGATATTGAAAATGTCAAATACATTTTGATGAAGATTTTATCGTGAGTATGGATAGGTCATTCTGCTTCTCACTCTGCCTAATTTCAATTTACATGGAATTAATTCAAGTCACTCTGTTTGGACTTAAAGGTTCACACAATTTCAAACTTTCAGAACACTAGCATGAACCGTTCTTGAGATATTGCATGTTTTTAAAGTAAATTTATAAAAAAAATTACATAAAATTAAAAAGTATTAACTATAAGGAAATTTGTTCGCTATTCATATGCAATATTATGCGTCAAATTTGTTAGCACCATTTTCGTAGATCTAGGTCGTTCCATTCACGAGAGGAGATAATTTGTGTAATACTCTTGTATTTTGACGCCTAGCTATTCGCCAATAGGCATTTATTTATATATAAGAAAATCCCTTTTATCTGGCTGTCTGAAACACGATACATTTTGCGAAGCTGGCGACTAATTTAGAGAAAAGAAACGACTATTTTAATGGTGTCAAATTGATGAAAATATCGCCAAAATTGCACATATAACGCTGAATTAACGAAAAGACGTTAAATTGGCGAATTAATTAAAATCTTTTAGTATATAGACTATATTGCTTATTGCAGATGTTATCAATATTGATAATTGTAATGTTAGACTTGCTAAATATTCAAATCAATATTAAAAATATTGTGCCGTGGATCTCGTACAGCCTTTTCTTCGCCATGAAAGAAAGAAATTTATTGTCTATGTAGTAAAAGTCATGTGCTGCCCACATGAGAATTTTTGAAGTTGCAGATATAAAGTACGAATTTTTATTTACATTTAATAGTTTACAGAACGTAATAAGACAGTGTAAATGCTTTTCAACCAAAAAATTCTAAGCCGCTATCAACTTCTTATGTACGATAATTCATATTGTAATCCACCCAGATTTCACTCCTTTCTTAAAATATCCAATTATAACCCCTGAGCATTTTTCCTTGAAAGAGAGTCTGAATTAATTATCAAAATCATATGGCAGTAAAGCAACTTCTGTAAAGCAAAAACGCAGGAAAAGTGCTTAACTTATCACCCTTCTCAACCTGTGGATAAGAGTTCTACGATCAATGGCGTTCGTCAGCACAGGATAGGTGAAAGATTGAGCACAAAATTTTTTTAAATCAAAAATTTCATAAAGTTTCTGGTAGAAGAATTAACTTAATACTTAAGAATAATTATTTTAATTCTTTACCTATTCTGCGGCAATGACAGCAAAACTGTGATCTACAGATGGTGAGGAATGATCAATTAAACACTTTATTTGTTTTTTATACAGTAGTGTATATATTCGAAAGAATTTTTAATTCTTATCCATTTATTATATTTGAATGCATAAATAATTTTGCATATACGACTAAAGAAAGAAGATATTATTGCGTGATACATTCGATGAATTGATTACAGCAGATTTTTTCCAACCATAATAATCTGATCGCAGCTGTGACAAGGCATTCCGCCTGCGAAGAAAAAGTCTTAAATAAGTAAAAACGGATTGTCTAATAAGTACTACGCAATTTATTGCATGATGATGTGAAAACTGCAATTAGTAAGGTCGCGGCGAGTCATAATAGCTTTAACTAGAGCCGCCATTCAGCCAGAGGTAAATTTGCCGCTTTTCGGAGGAAAATGCGGAAACGATATCACATCGTTACGCAATTTATAAAGAATGAACCGAGCGAATTGATTAAATTCATCGCGATTTTCTTTCAGAATTGAATTTTTAATTTCTCATACTTTTGTGTCTGATCATTTTTTCATTTAAGGTTTTGGCATAAACCCCCTAAACCCATTTTTATGAAAAGAAAATGGTGAGTAACTTCTTCTCTGTTAATCGTTATAGATTGGTTGTGAAACACCACTTATTGAAGCGCGGTGAAATAAAATTTACAGTTAATTTCTATAGAAAATGGCTTTTGTACGACAAAATTCAACAGGAATGCCCAGTTTTAAAAAAACAAATTCCAATTTTTACTTTCCCTGCAATACATGGTAATGTATAGGGAAAGTATTGGAATCATGCCGAAAATCACAACTCGAGTTTTCGACAGATCTACACGTTTCGAGACCTCTAGAATACGAAAAAACAATTTTTAGCGTGACGTCTGTGTGTCTGTCTGTCTGTCTGTGTGTCTGTCTGTGCAGATTTTGTATCCACTCTAACTAAAAAACTAATGGACCGAATTTCACAAAATTTGGTAGGTAAGTTACTTGTGAGCGAGTCTGGTGCTGATTAGTTTTGGGTACGATTCGGGATAAAATAACCCGCCTTTTTTCGCGAAATGGCCCGCAAAAGCTTGTATCCACTCTAACTGAAAAACTAATGGACCGAATTTCACAAAATTCGGTAGATGAGTCACTTGTGGGTTACCCTACCCTGGTGCTGATTAGATTTTGGTACGATTCGGAAAAAAATGACCTGCCTTTTTTGCGAAATGGCCCGCAAAAATCGTCCAAATCTAAACTAAAGAACTGGGTATACTCAAATATATCCATTTAATGCTGATTTAATACGTAATTTCTAACGACGAAAAGAATAAGACCAACCCCATTACACTAGGACTAGCCGTTCTCGAGATATTTTAGTTTTTCGTACTTTCCCTACGCCACCTTTGAAAATAAGCCCGGTTACCCAATGAGAACGAAAATTAAATTAAAAGTAAAATAAATTTAATTAAAATAAAGAGAACGTTAATATAAGTCTGCAGGGAAAGTCATGTGCTGCTCACATCAGATTTTTAAATGTCAAAATAAAAATTTTCAGAGCATTTAATTATGCAATGTTCCTGGAAAAGTCCTTAAACACACACCTTGTAAGGAAAAGTCCATGAGTGAACATGTTAGGTCTATCTATAGCCAAGGTTTAATGAATACTACAGGTTGGTCCATCCGCTAGTCTTGCGGTATTGGCTGAAGGAAAAGCGGAACGATGACGTCAACGTGGCTGGAAACAGTGCGCTTCTCTATGCGAATCAATGGTATTGGAGCTGTTTCCGAATTGTTCTACTGCTATTACTGTAATTTTTTTTATTCTGAACATTAGATACATTAGAGAACAATAAACAGAAATACTATTTAATTATTTTATATTTAAATAACGCGGTTTTATTAAAATATCCATTTTATATGTATACACATTATTACATATATATGACATTTCTATGTTATCACTTCTAATGTTCCTTAAAAGCATGTTAATGTCCAAATACAATTTTATGCCCCCCTCCCCCCACTATTTTATGTTTACTCTATATGAACAAGAATGTTGTGATAGCTAAGCATTAGTTTTTATTTTTAAGGTGCAGTTTACTAAAATCGTGTAACTTAAAATATTTTTTTATAATATTTTATTTTAGAAGAAACCATAATGAATTATGAATGCAGGCAGTCTTTCAGGACTTTTTAGCCGGGGGGGGGGGGATTCTATTTGTCCTATATAAATATATCTAAATCAGGGTGCAAAATGAGGAAATATTTTCCAGTAGAAAACTGCTAATTAAAATTTCATTTTTGTGGCAGTTTCGATATTTTGACTAGCAGTTAGCTTACAACTATTATTTGACGAGTTCTTGTAAAATGTACCTATAAACATATCGAGATGTCGGGTTTGAAATATAGAAAAAAACATGTATATTACGGAGCTATGCACGTTTGCGGAGAGATTTTCTTTTTTTTTTATCGTTATGAATCATTTGTTGTTATTTTTAAAATAAAGTCGCAAAATGCGATTCAAATTTATTTTTACATTGCAAAACACAGATTTGTTATCACGATTTGCGATGCGATACCGCTTATTTGCATCCTGATCTAAATGTTGTCACATCAATAGAAACGACGTTAATATAAAATGTGTCCGGGGGGGGGGGGTATGCCTGAAAAAAGCACTGTGTAAATGTAGAAGGAAGCCGAGTGCAAACTTATCACTCGTACCCTAGATTTTTATTTAGAATTCGATTTTTTTTCCCTTAAGAATGTCTGACGTCCACGTTGTTACCAAGAGAAATTCGGTCAGCAAGAAACCTCAAAGTAGGCGGTCAACTTGAATGAAGTTCCTCCCCTGGGAGAATTTAAGTATTGCATGTATACACATTAAGTATTGTAGTAATTTTACATGTATACACATACTCAATATTTTTCTCTGAAGAACATTGTGTGTTCATGAACAATTGAATAATTTTGGTAAAGATCGCTGTATTCTCCAATAACTAACTTTTCAATTAAAGTATTTTCTGAATTTATTGCAGTTGAAATTTCTGTTGTGGTATTGTTGTATTTTTCTTGAAGGAATAATCCTTTTAAACAAGGAGTAGTAAGGATATGTGTTTTTTCACACTCTGTTACGTTACTGTGTTTAGAAGGCAGTACAAGTTGACCACTTAGGAGGTCAACTTGTAGAGACGTAATCGGAATTTGAACTGACTGGATCCTGGATGGATTATAAGTGTGCCCCATTTCTCTTATGACAGAAAAAAAAACTCTCTAAACAATCTTGATTTAATCTAGAAGTGATTATGTCAGACACGCCAATTCCAGTTAAATACGTATACAACTTTTGCAAAGATGTAATGGAAATTATATATCCTTTTTGAAATGGCATTAAAGATTTTTTACTAACAACTGTCATATTTTGCATTGTTTCATCATTATGGCAATTATGTTCTCATCATTATGACAATTAGCAATTGCTCAAGTTGGCATCACACTTCACAAATACAATACTTTTGCCAAAAATACACGAAAAAGAAGTTTGAAAATGATTTACAATTATTATCGCTCACGAAAGATCCACATGAAAGAGAGCAGGGAATCAGTCTTTAGCCATGTTGGCGTCACAATCTTCCTTCCCTTTCAGTGGACTGATCCGGTTTCTCCGGATGGGCCAACCTGTAGTATTCTATAAACCTTTATCTATAGCGACATAGGCGTATTTATGGAGAGTCAGGGGTGCCAAAGCACCCCTTGGGAAATTGTTAGTTTAATTAAAAGCCAATATGAGAGAAATATCTGATGTGGGCAACACATGACTTTCCTTATATAATGCAATGAATTTACTACTTTTACAGTAAAAAAAAAGGATTTTTTTATAGTAGATACTTATATTCTTTCCAATATATTGAATTTTCGAGATTTTCATTAATTTGGCAGCATTTCAAAAAGTCGCCAAGTTGCCGACATTCCGCCAAATTCGTCGCCAAAATCTCGTCAAGCTTTATGGACGGAGAAATAAGTTATTCTTATAGCAGATTAATGACTATTGGCGTTCAAATACAAAAGTATTACTCAAAGTATCTTTTCTCATGAATGAAACGAGCTAGATCCACGAGAATGATGTCACCCAATTTATCGCATGATATTTTATATGAAAAGTGAACATGTTTCTCAACAGTTAATATTTTTTTTTAATTTATGGAATTTTTTAAAAAAATTATTTGAAAAATGTGCAATGTCTCGAGAACGGTTCATGCTAGCGTTCTGAAGTTTATGTCAATCGTTTTCTAAGGAAAACTTACATAAATGTCTACTTGCGTAACTTTATTAAAGGTTTTGATTTTTTGATGAATTTTCAAAATTTTACTCGAAAATTTAGGGAGGTTCTGAACATTCGATTACGTTTAAAAACAATAGGCTTCCAGCCTTCACGGATTGTGATTTTTGTACCAAATTTCATTCGAATCGCTCCATTCGTTCGTAAGATATCGTCTCCACAGACTCACTGACACACACACACTTTCACACACACACACACACACACACACACACAGACATCACCTCAGAAATGTTTGATTCGCGACCAGGGATGCTTGAAACGTGCTCTCCCGTCGAAAACTCGAATTCGAATTTTTGACCCCGTCACAATACTTTCCTTATACATTATGTATATAAGGAAAGTAAAAATAAGATTAATCCTTTTTGGAATTAGAACATTCAACCACAACTAGATGTTTTTTCCGACTTGTATATTAATAAAAACAATTTAAACTTATACTTAAATGGGAAACTTCGGATTATTGCATTTGGTATGTCTATGAATGTCCAATTTGTTAATTTAGTTGCTCTGTCTCTAGGAAGGTTAGAATTCTGTTATAAAAGAGGGAATATTGCTTAAAGGTAGTAGTACACACTCATTTTTAAAAATGGGTGCATACTAATTCTTAAATGTGCTATACACACTAATTCTTAAATGTGCTATACACACTAATTCTTAAATGTTCTATACACACTAATTCTTAAATGTGCTATACACACTAATTCTTAAATGTGCTATACACACTAATTCTTAAATGTGCTATACACACTAATTCTGAAATGTGCTATACACACTAATTCTTAAAATGTGGATGCTCTTACCATCTATTCAAATTCATTCATTTCACACAATGGGGCTATTGGAGAATGGTTGTCTGATTCAGCAATGATAACATAAGCACTTACAAGGATAAAAATCTAGTGTAGATGCTGTTTGAAATGCTTTTTGTCAGAGACAATGCTCATTTATATTTGAGGAAAAATAGGACCGTGTACGTTGACAAGCATTGCTGGTATCACCGTATTGTGTAGAGGCGTTGATGATACAACTTTTTGACATGTATTTATTGCCTTTGCATATACGCGTTTAGTTCGTTCCTGGTGTCACTTTCTATTCATCGAACAATGTTCTACTACTTTGTTATTAGTTTCTTTGTCTGTTTCGCTTTGTTGCCGAGTCCATGTTCCTAATTTTTTAAATTCTCTGCAATCCCTTTCGTTCGATGTATTATGAACAGACTTAACGAATCCACTCATACACATTTCCTTACAAAGTTTTTGGGGTGCTTAAGGACTTTCCTATAAATTTTATATGTATAATGCATATGCATTTTTAAGCAGTCGAATTCCTTCTGGTTTTGATCGATCTGAATTTGAAGATGCGCTCAATCTTTATGAAATGTGTTGGACCTGAAGAAATTTTTTGAAAACTTAAATTGTCAAACATAAAATTATACGAAATAGAACAGTAGTCTTGGTAAAAGTCTATAGGTTCCCTTCCAAATGCTGAAAGAAAGACAGTCGTTTCAGTAGCTCAACGGATAGCTAGCTCATCGATTGATTAACCGGAAATTGGTGATCCAATTTCTCGCTGAAACACAAGTTCTTTATAAATAACTGTGCCATTAAATTTCCACTTACCTGCTGGTCTCTGAATTTACAAGACATGGAGTAAAACAATGGGTGTAGAGATCAATACAGCATGATCCAAAAATTTTCTATGGAATAAACATATTTTACTTACACTTATATTTACAAGGTATATTATTTACATTCATATTATCTGTCTTCGGTATCATTTTACTGTTTTGACACTATTTCCAAATTATATCAATATGAAATTACAATTATTAATAATTATGTCCGTCTCGAGGAAAAGATAGGGCCTACGCAAACAATGAGAGAGACGTAAAAATATAGGTGGATCACCATAAAGAACTTATGCAGAATCAGTCACTATCGGTGCATGCAGTATACTACTAGCTGGCAGTCGTAAATCGACATGGCTGGAACATTGCCATTTCTCTATTTACATCTATTTACACACCTTGTGCATAACTGAAGATTTCAGCAAAGAATGATCATGGGAAATTAACTGGAGTGTAACTTAACTCGATTTTCTTATGCCAAAATCCCCTTTTAAGTAGCTTCCTTCACAGCAAAGATCGTCACATGTGTGACAGAAACGCTGTAGTCACGTGGTACCTGGGTTACAATGTGACATCATATTTGTGACTTCTATGCGACGTTACGTATTAGTAACTTTGTTACTTCATTGTGACAATATTCTGTGACGTTTCCACAATGTAATTAACACGTAACAATGTGACGACATTACAATGGCAATTACAATGTGACGTCACAAACAAGTTAATATGCGATGTCACAAACGACCATGAAAATGACCAAAATGACTTCGCTGTGACCTCAATATGACATTGCCGAGACGTACTGTGACGTCCTGTGACGTCTCAAAGTTACAGTATGACGTAAATCTTACGTCACTGTGAAAAAAAATGCTTTTTTTTTTTTTAATTTTGCAAGAAAAATGTTAAAAAATCTGCATTGTTGGTCCAAATGATCGCAATTATGATACGTTAAGTCTTTTGATTGATTTCGAGTTTGACAATGTACTCCTCTCGAGGGGGGGGGGATAATGAGTGGAACAAACTAGATCCATAAGAATGGTGGTAACAGATTTGTTACATAATATTACTTATGAAAAGTAAACATATTGGATGACACTTACTACCTTTTTAAATATATTTTTTTTTATAAATTCATTCGAAAACGTGCAATATCTTGTGAAAAACATTTATGCTAGCGTTCTAAAGGTTACTTTATTCGTTTTCCAATAAAAAATAATCACCTCTGAAAAAAATATTTGTTTAACAGTATTGAAGGTTCCGTTGTTTTATTAATTTTTTAAATAATCCATGCTTAAATTCTGCAATATCTCAACAATTTATGCAAGTGTCCTGAAGTTTGTATCATTCGTTTTCTAATATAAAATTACGTCTGAAAAACTCTGATGTGGGCAGCACATGACTTTCCTTATATAATGCAATGAATTTACTACTTTTACAATAAAAAAATTCTGATGTGGGCAGCACATGACTTTCCTTATATAATGCAATGAATTTACTACTTTTACAGTAAAAAAAACTCTGATGTGGGCAGCACATGACTTTCCTTAAATAATGCAATGAATTTACTACTTTTACAGTAAAAAAAAACTGATGTGAGCAGCACATGACTTTCCTTTGTATAATGCAATGAATTTACTACTTTTACAATAAAAAAAATCTGATATTGGCAGCACATGACTTCCCTTATATAAAGCAATGAATTTACTACTTTTACAGCAAAAAAATTGTTATTCTTATAGTAGATACTTATATTCTTTCCAAGATATTGATTTTTCTTCAATTAGTCGTCATTTTCATTGATTTAGAGTCATTTTTATCCATTTGGCGAGATTTCCGTTAATTTGGCAACATTTAAAAATGTCGCCAAGTTGGGGACATTCCGATAAATTCGTCGCCAAATTCTCCTCAAGCGTTGTGGGCGGAGAAATAGGTTATTCTTACAGCAGATAAATGACTATTGGTGTTCAAATTATTGGTTACAAAAGTATTACTCAAAATATCTTTTTTCGTGAATGGAACGAGTTAGATCCACGAGAATGATGTCACTAAATTTATCGCATGATATTACATATGAAGAGTGAACATGTTTAAGAGTTAATATTTTTTTCATTCATGGGATTTTTTTATAAATTTATATGAAAAATGTGCAACATCTCGAGAACGGTTCATGCTTGCGTTCTAAAGTTTATGTCAACCGTTTCTAAGGAAAAATTACATAAGAAATGTCTTTTGCGTAACTAAGGTTTTGATTTTTTGATGATTTTTCTAAAATTTCACTCGAAAATTTAGGGGGTTCTGAACATTCGATTGTGTTTTAAAACAATAGGCTTCCAGTATTCACGGATTGTGATTTTTGCACCAAATTTCATTCGAATCGCTCCATTTGTTCGTGAGATATCGTCTCCACAGACTCATTGAAACACACACACACACAGAGACATCACCTCAAAAATGTTCGATTCGTGATCAGGGATGCTTGAAACGTGCTCTCCCGTCGAAAACTCGAATTCGAATTTTCGACCCCATCACAATACTTTCCTTATACATTATTGTATATAAGGAAAGTAATAACTATTTATTTATCATTTCTGAAGATCCTGACTTTTTCCAAAATTCATTCAAAAATTGTGGGGAGTGGTTTTCCGAACATTTAATTGCGTGCAAAATCAATATGTTCCGGTATTCACTGATTGTAATAATCGCACCAATGTTTTCCAAAACGCTCCATTCGTTCGGGAGATATCGCATCCACAAATTCACACACACACACCAACTCGAAAACGTTCGATTCGAGTTCAGAGATGCGGGAAAAGTGCTATTCCGTCGAAAACTCAAATTTGAATTTTCGACCCCGTCACAATATTTTGCCTATACATTACGCTATGTATGTAGGAAACGTAATTATGAAATATTTAAGAAGCATCTCGGGCCTCACATCATGATGCGGCGGGCCACCTCTTGCCTGTATGTGGTACAGAAAAATGAATCATTCTTGTAATGCATACATAAGCTTTTTATAGAATCCTATGAAAGTGTTGGTACGGGGTAAAATGCTAAATTTTACAGTGTATATGCAAGTGAAATGTAGCTCATAATAAATATTCACCAATCAAAGCCAAGGCCGCGATAAAGAATACCTGAATAACGCCATTTTCTTCTGAAATAATTGTAGTAAAATCGGTAAACCACAGAGGTTGAGGGTCCTGCTCGTTAGACAGCAAAGCCGGATGTTAGGGCAAATTTCATCATGTGAATTTCCCAGGGATAGCGAAATATTTGCAACATTATTCAATTTTATTTCTTTCTTTTAAGGAATAATCACCTCTTTCGCAGCTTTTATATCATTAAGTCGACATCAAAAGATGAATTTTGCCACGTTTGCTTTTACTTTTCCGTCTTCGCAATCACTAGGTTGCGTTACGTTTCAATTCAAGTTGAGAAAATTAACGATTTGACAAAAATAAAAAAATAATAAAAATCGTTTTGTATCGAATTTTCTTATCTGCAGAATTTCGCTTTCTCGGAACGAGTTAAAGACTGAAGAGAAGTGAAGCGGTTATCGATAAGATCCAGCGTAGAGAACGATAGGGGAAATTCGAAACCTCACCGCTTCTACGAAAATTGTTTTAACAAAATAGTTGCACTTTTCAAAATATTTACCATTTTGTCATCTGGAAGTAGAGATTGCTAAGTTTTATGACAAAGTAAGTTTGTTAATTTATTGATTAATTCGCATATGCTATTCTATTCAAAAAATTACTTAGACGGGTATTTTAACATGATTCTATGCACTTAAAATGTTAAAATTGCAAATTATTTTAAGACTTAAATATTTATCAAACTGAAATTATTTTTAACGAACGCTTTTGTTTTATATATGTTTTTATATATAATCTTGAATGTACTTATTCAAATTCGATCATTAGATCCGCATTTGATAGGAACAATTTCATTGTTGAAACTAGATACCTATGAAGCAATTAATTACAAAATTTAACAACAATTTCAATTTTATATTGATTAGATTATGTATGCATATTAACGCCCTCGTGAAGAATTGAATCGTAGTTGACATTTTTTTTTCTAGTTAGTCAATATCAAATACAGTGATTTTTACTTTCCGATGTTCCTAACATATACAAAATTCTAACATATACAAGATATTTATTTAATAATTATGCTATGTAGGTTATGCATTAAACATAAAGTCATACTTTAAATCTTGTATATAATGGGTCTGAATTATATTTTGGGATATGATGTAATAGTTAAGATCGAATAAAATAAATAAATAGAAATATGTTTTCTAATGATTATGCAAATTCAATTACAAAATCAACTGCAGTTAATTATTCAAAGCATTTTTGAAAATATGAGAAAGAATACTGTCTTATTAAAAATAACGTAGTTGTTAATGAGATACGATATACGAATAAATATACATATAATCTGAACATTAGTTAAATATAATATATAATACAATATGCATATGATCCAAACGTTAGTTAAATATATGATATTGTAGTTGCAGCAGAAATTATAGCTTTATTTTTACAAACTATTGTAATATTTTTAAGGATTGTAAACTTGTTGCAAGCAAATTTAAACGTTTGCTTTGCATTATTTATTTTACTTATCAATTAGTTTAGAATGTTACTTTTTTTTTTTCAATATAACGCAACATTTAACATCACAGACTGCCCTGATTTTCTTACGATTTCCGAAAATAAAAAAATAAAAATCATTTAAATATTTGAAGCTTCTGCTTCTAAATCTTCAACCTTGTTTATAATGAATTTGTTTCGAGTTTTCATCGATCGTGATAACAGTAAAAGATTTCATTTGAAACAATCCGTTCATTCATTAGGTATCTCATCGAAAGACTCACGAATTCACATACACGGACATAACTTCAGAAACGTTCTATTCGAATTCTGAGATGCTGAAAGCCTGTAGTAAATCCGTCAAACACCCGAATTCCAATTCTCGAATATACCACAATGTGTATGAAGAGGATGTAATACATATTATCGGTATGGAAAAGCATTGGCCAAGCTCAACAGGACAATCTATTTACGTAGATTCATACATTCCGTTGTATTTCTAAACTCATAAATATTGTACTATTGACTCTTGCATTTTCAGGAAAACTAAACTAGTAAAACAAAATAAGTTCAGTTTAATTTATTTCAATTCCGCTAATTCTTTATAGGGGAAGTGTTAGAAATGATTTTTTTATGTATACTTATTTTTCGATATACTTATTGTATTACTGTATACTTATTATTGAAGTATAACATTTTATATGACCAACATGTTCTTACAGTCTGATTGTCTCTTAATATTGTAATATATATTCATTGAATTCAATTTATATGAAAATTTGCCTGTAAAATAATAGGTAAAATAAAATGATTAAGTGAAAATAAATAAATATCTAACCCTTTATATACCCCTTCCTAGGTGTTAATATTGATCCAACATGTGCCTTTACAAATCTTACGCGTGCTATTTTAAATGTTTTCTTTTGACATCAAGCGTAAAGGGATTGCATTTTTATAGTTTTTGACTGTATATAGAACTTAAAGTAACTAGTTTTAGTGTTTTCACCTTTATGTTCTAAAATAAGTTACATTTTTTTTCGGGTCTTCTATAACCCCACTAAAAATTTTAGAACCGTAACTAATGATTTTAAGTTTATTAATAGAGAAATTCCAGTAATTCTGTGATAACAATGACATTCCGCTAATTCCATGATAAGGTAAAACTGGTAATTCAGTGATAAGTATGAAGCTGGTAATTCCGTGATAAGTATAAAACTGATACTTCCGTAATAAGTGTAAAACTGGTCATTCCTTAATAAATGTAAAACTGGTAATTCCGTGATAAAGGTAAAGTTGGTAATTCCGTGATAAGGATAAAACTGGCAATTCCGTGGCTGAACTAAAAATTGTTCCCGAAGATAATTGCAAACATGAAATTAATTTTCATGCGGATACTTGTATATTATGAATTCTAGAACATGTAGGAGTATACGTATAAAAATTGATTTCATGGCAGTAATCACTTCGTGATTTGACTTATGATTCGACTATAATTGTCACTGTGCCACGGTGATGAGTTGAGTTTTTATCTCATAATTATATCAGTAAAAAACATAAATAATGGAAATAAATGGATAAAGCTTAAGATATTCTGATTTTTGCTTGTAAAAAAACCCTTATGAATAAAAATTTTAACAATATTATTTTTCAATATTGCTCATACACGTTTATCCCCGAAAATATGTGGCATTACAATATTGTCGAAAAATCGTCCTTTTCGTGCACCAGACGGCCACCCACGCATTTAGATATTATTATTATAAATGAAAATTTAAAAATACAATGTCTTCTCTTTGCGCATAGAAGCGAAATATGAATAGTACATACTTTGTTTCTCAATGTTAGTTTCGATTTTCGTGCAGAACGAAAGAAAACACATATCATTTCTGTCCCATAAACAAAGTGAATATTAAAAAAATCCACCAATCATGTTAAACAGCTCTGTAATCCGCTAGAAATCTTAAAAGGCATTCCCAAGAACTTCTTCTAAGCAAAAGTTTCTAGAAACTACAGAGTTAATTTTTTTTGCGTGTGTATGGGGGGGGGGGAGTTAAAGGGGATAATCCTGAAAACTGAGAATTTTCCGATGTTTAGACATATCAATGTAACTTTTCTTTTAAATATTATTCTAAATTTAACTATAATTAAACTGATACATACATACATTGTTGCTTTAATTTTCACAATGAATTCAGAAACAGCTATTTTCATACTTATTTACTATTTTTGAGTGTACAAAGGTGCCTCAAGTTTCCTGTTTAAAGGTGTCCCGTCCACATACAGTTTGAAACTATCAACAATTATTCTGTTAGGGGTCAAATATTTGAATAAAAGGAAGCTGATAGGCTAAAAATCCATCAGTTGAATATTAAACACCCAATTAAAATAATAGGGCTACAATGCTTTCAACCTTAAGATTATTTATAGCTTTGATAATTTTAGATTCAAGATAGAAAAAACGTGATTTGCTGGCTCTGACAACAGAATGCAGAAAAATGGTGGAACTTTGCCTACCTTGTGTCATTAGAAGAATATAAATGTGCTATCATCTAAACAACAATATTAATTTTTTAGACAAAAAATTTAAGGTGTTCAAATACCCCAAAAGCTTGTTCAAAATGCCCTCCGTTAGCAACAATGTACATTTGAATTCGAAGAAAGAATACACCGCTTACAAGTAGGTTTACTTTGACATGCATTGCAAATGTTAGAGTTCCTGATGAAACGACTTTTGTCTTCCATATACGGTGTTTCATGCGTTCTCGATGTCGATTTCTACTTATTATATCAGTGTTTTCCAAACTGTTTTGGTCGCGAAACCCTTTTGAAATTTAATTTTATGTTGAAACCCCCAAATGAGAAAAAGTCCACTATGTTCTAAATTATGCATTCAAATTTGACACATTTTTTTTTTTCATTTTTAAAATGTACACGAAAATATCACGTCGCGGAACTCCAAGTGTTCCGCGGAACGTACTTTGAAAAATTATGTATTAAATAATCCTTTAAAACATTAGTTGGTATTTTCTTCTATCTTACTTCGTTGTTGAGTTAATTATGCTAACTTTTAAATTATCTTCTAGAAGCTCTGCAACTACTTTTATTTGATCGGGCATTGTAACTTTACTAAAAATAAACCTAACGTGTACATTCATGAGTCTTTTCTTACAAAGTTAGTGTGGTACTTAAGACAACATGTATGTAATTTGCAAGAAAAAAAAATCTAATTCTGTAGCGTGTTATAAGTTTCAAAAGCTAAGCTATGATAACGCCTATTTATAGAAGACTTTCCAGGCATGGAAGGAACCTGATATCGAGTTTAATCTTGGATTACATGCTTTAGAATACCAAGGGTTGTCAATGAAAACAGATGGAACGTTATCATGGTGTCCCTAAATATGCCAAGCAATAGCTGTGTGGGCAAGATACCGTCGTCAAACGTGCGAATGAATTGTTGATTTTTGGATCACGAGCTGATCTACCCACGACACCCAAAAGCGGAACAGCGAAGTGATTTCGAGGTCATCAACAAAAGAACGTACCGGATTTTAAAATACCTGTTCTACGTCCATTGCGCGCTGTTCTAATTTGCATTATTGTCTAGAAATGAAGATTTTCTTAGAGTTTAAAGATTAACAAACCATATTTTGTAAATGGTGTGTAAAATACAGAACGATCATACAGTTGCTCACATCCAATTTTAAAATTATAATGCACCAAGAAATTGAAATGGATTTTTTTTTCAATTAGGTGGCGCTAATATACACTCAATATATCCTCGGCCGTCCAAATTGCTGCTCATGTCCCAGGACGAGTCGGACGGTCTGGACTTTCGACACTCAATATATCCGGAATATCGTTTGCCGTTTTTAATACATCAGACGATAATTATGTACCTCTTTCCCAGAGTGAAATAATTTGTATTTTAGAACAATATTTCTATAGCCATCCTTGTGAGAGTGCAATCCTTGAAAAGTTTCGGAAGAAATGCTCATGCTCTAAAACTCTTAGCAATTCAACAATTACGATGTCAGTGAAGCGATTTCGAGAAACTGTCTGTTACAGACAAAGCGAGAACAGGCAGGCCTTCCATTTTAACAGAATAAACTGTCTGAAAACAAACGGCGGTTTTCTAATTCTCCAACAAACTCTTCTTCTTCGAGACAGACCGTCAGACCTACCCGAAGGTTTAAGGTACCTGTTTGGATGGCCGGGAAGTGCCACCCAATTTAGACAGGAACCTAGAGGAGGCAGCATCCACAGGGGCCGCATTCTCCTTCTCCTATTACCAACCTCTAAGAAGGACATGCAATCCAGAGTAACGGTGAATAAGACACTGCATACCCATTTAAATTAATGAATGGGTGATAAGGTTACGATGGATTTTTCACTATGTAGAAAGGGAATAATAGAATTACCTATTTTCTACTTTCATTTCACCTCAGTTCCATTTTTCGCAATCCTCGAAATGAAAGTTGCGTAAAAAAAATCGTATTTCTTCCTTTTCTTCTTCCGTCATCCAAGTGTTGTATTGCCGTTATGGAATTAATAGATTCAGTAATTGTCTAACCAAATAATCACACATAGTGTGTTATACATTTTTTACTTTCCTTATATACATAATGTATAAGGAAAGTATTGTGACGGGGTCGAAAATTCGAAATCGAGTTTTCGACGGGAGAGCACGTTTCAAGCATCCCTGATCACGAATCAAACATTTTTGAAGTGATGTCTGTGTGTGTGTGTGTCAGTGAGCCTGTGGAGACGATAACTGACGAACGAATAGACCGATTCGAACCAAATTTGGTACAAAAATCACTATCCATAAACACTGGAAGCCTATTGTTTTTATACGTAATTGAATGTTCAGAAACCCCCTAAATTTTCGAATAAAATTTTGAAAAAATCGTCAAAAAATCAAAACCACTAATAAAGTTACGTAAATAGACATTTCTTATGCAATTTTTCATGAGAAAACGATTGACATAAATTTTAGAACGCTAACATGAACCGTTCTCGAGATATTGCACATTTCTCAAAAAAATTATTAAAAAGTCATATAAAATGAAAAAAAAATATTTCCTATTGAGAAACATGTTCACTTTTCTTATGTAATACCATGCGATAAATTGGGTGACATCATTTTCGTGGATCTAGCTCGTTCCATTCATGAAAAAAGATACTTTGAGTAATACTTTTGTATTTGAACGCCAATAGTCATTTATCTGCTGTAAGAACAACTTATTTCATCGTCCATAACGCTTGGCCAGATTTTGGCGACGAATTTGGCGGAATGTCGCCAACTTGGCGACTTTTTGAAATGTTGCCAAATTGACGAAAATCTCGCCAAATGGATAAAAATGACGCTAAATCAATGAAAATGACGATTAATTGTCGAAAATTCAATATCTTGGAAAGAATATTAGTATCTACTATAAGAAAAACCTATTTTTTTTACTGTAAAAGTAGTAAATTCATTACATTATATAAGGAAAGTCATGTGTTGCCCACATCAGATTTTTTGAAATATGATGTGCTCAACAGTGGCGAAGGGTTAGGGGAATTTGAAAAGACAGTCTTAAGTTAAACAACCCGCTATTAATCTACTGTCACTTTAATGATGCAGTATACGAAAAAGCATATGCACTTAATAAGAATGGTGGACAATTGGAAAGAAAGTAACTGGTTGTTTGGGTAGACATTGTCTCCCCAGACTCCATTTCAAGCTTCACCAATAGTTCCCAATACGTGGCTCCTTACGGATCAACGAATTTTGAGTTTTGGGGAAATCAACGCAAAATATCTGGCATCTGAATCACCTCCACTCGGCTTTCTCATATATTCATATTCTTTCGGGTCCATCTTTAGTGTCATATTCTTCAGTTCAACTTGTATCACAATCATTATCACAATAAAAAAAATAGGGTTTTTTTTTTTTTCTAATTTTATACCCGAATATGCTTTTGCGATATTTTGCAGCAAGTTTTAAAGTTACCTGTTTTTCAAATTGGCAACGTATTTTTTGAATTCCCCGAATAAAAGTAAAATATCTTATATCTCTAGAATTGTTCGTGATGACAACTAAACAATGGCATCCATTTAATTCCGGTGAAAATTTCTTTCAAAGCGTTTATTTATTTAACAATAGCGAACTTCTTTCATTTTTGATGAGAATAACGTCTACGGTCGGAGTATCCGACAGAAATCAAAACGTTTTGAAAAACGCAAACAATAAGGAGGCCTATACAAACCTAATAAATAAAAATATGAACAATTTGTACTTGCTTTGTCGTAAATAGAGTACCATTTATGAATATTCCAAAATAATTTCAATATTTTAATATCTCTTTTATTCCTCAATATTTCTTTTATCCCCCCCCCCCCCAAAAAAAAAATATTGTCTAAACTAGTTTTTGTTTCACGTTGCTTATTTTTCTCTCAAAATATATTTTAAACCGCAAAAAATAGATACCAACAGGAAGAAATATTCAATAAGAAATACAGTCTCTAGATCAATAATTTGTTTTTATAAAACTCTTACAATTTCTGATCAATCGTCTTATCAAGTTAAAGAATGATATGTTACTTTCCTTAAAGATTATAATGCTTATCTCTAAAACTGAAAGTGTTAGCTGTAAGTAAATAATAAGTAAGTAATTTGTAGCCCTTTGAAAGCCCCATAAAGATATTTAATTGAATTTTGGATCGGTTTCTTTGATTTTGATATAGAGTGGTTGAAAACCCAGACCACGCGATTGGCCCAGAGGCGTACAGCAGCTATAAGAGGAAATAGAGTGGTTATAATAGCTCTGACGGATTCGAACGTGCCCATCATATTGCTGAGATTTTGATGTCGACATCAAGTGTCAAAATATAAAGTTATTAGACTTTATGCAGACGACGTTCAACTTCAAACTAACATTAGATCCTGTTAAATCTACTACGCGTGGTCAAAATTGTATAGATTTGATGTTAGCTATATAATTATATATCTTATATTAGTTACCATAGGTCCATATTATATGTAACGAATGAAACAAATGAGTGAAAACGACGAATAAACTTATTAAACTTTATCGGAGTTTTATTTTACAAGACTTTATTCACGTAAACCCTTTTCGGCTCCAACCGTCACCTCTGATTTTTTTTTTTTTTTTTTTTTACATAATTTTATCTATTTCAGAATAAAAGCGTTTCTCCATCAGAACGGGGCATGTCAGCGTTCTGCCCTAACGATGCTATTCGCTTAACATAAAAAATAAAATAAAAAGATAAATTATGTGACATTTTGTAACTAAATTAGTTTATCAATTCTTTTTGATTTAAAAAAAAAATGTTCGAAAACTTGCGGCCCTTCGCCTGATCCGAGCTTCTAAAAGAAAATCAACATCCCTTTTAAATTTGTCAAAACAAATAATCGTACCAAACTTTACTGGATTTGCTGAATATCATAATCTACAGGCTCTTATTCGAACATACACTGGAAAAATGACGAATATTCAGGGATTCTGTAAATCCACCAACATTCAAGTTTATTTTTAACTTATCACAATACTCTCGTTCTACGTATACTATGTGTTGTGGGGAAAGTAAAAATATAACCATGCTTCTGAAATTTAATTGACATGCAGGGTTTACTCTTAAACTCTTATAAATCCAAATATTTTCTGTCAAAGACTGCAAGATCTGTAAACTATATTTAAAAACACCCTCTTGGCGTACAGGAAAATTTTTAATTTTTAAAGTGCGATTGAGCTTTCAAATATCATAATGTTCATCATCAGTGGCAATGTTACGAAATTCACAGGCATGGTCTTTATACAACCGAAATCGTGAATACAAAATTGTATATGGTAAACAGGATAAACTGATACTATAAATATCATAAAATCCAATTAAGTTACAATAATTTTAGTATCGCTTTATCCGATTTGCCATATGCAAATTTTGCATTCCCGATGTCTGGTTTATATAAAGCTGATGTCTGTCAATTCCTTAACATTGCCACTGATAATAGATATTATAAGAAGATCAAGGCCCTACAAGGTTGCAGTACGATGATAATGATGAATAGATATTATCTTGTTTAAAAGCGCTATGGCACTTGGAGTTTTTAAAATACAGTTCACAGATCTTGCAGTCTTTGACAGAAAATATTTGAAATATTTTAGACGTGTTTACCATACTTGTGAAATACTTATGAATCTTATAAATCCTTTTTTACTTTCCCTGCAATACATGGTAATGTATAGGAAAAGTATTGGAATCATGTCGAAAATCGCAACTCGAGTTTTCGACGGGTCTACGCGTTTCGAGACCTCTAGAATACGAAAAAACTATTTTTAGCGTGACTTCTGCGTGTGTGTCTGTCTAAGTGTCTGTCTGTGCAGATTTTGTATCCACTCTAACTAAAAAATCTAATGAACCGAATTTCATAAAATTTAGTAGGTAAATCACTTGTTGTTGTTTTTGAGACCCAGACCGTCCGACCTACCAGAAAGGTGTAAGGTAACTGTATGGACGGCCGGGAAGTGCCACCCAATTTAGACCGGAACCCAGTGGGGGAGGCATCCACAGGGACCGTACCCTCCTTCCCCTACCACCAACCTCTCGGAAGGACTTACGGACCCACATGTTTAACGTGATCGTATTCCGCATGAACACGGCGGCATTTGTGGTAGCGTGCAAATCTAGCGCGCAAACCACGGGGATACCGCACCCGAGATGGCCAACAGCACGCGGTGTTCCGAGGTGGTCACCCACCAAGTACTAACCGCGCCCGATGCTGCTTGACTTCGGTGATCTAACGAGAACCGGTGTTTTCAGCACGGTACGGCCGTTGGCCGGTAAATCACTTGTGGACGAATTTGGTGCTGATTAGTTTTGGGTACGATTCAGGATAAAAGAACCCACCTTTTTTTGGCGAAATGGCCTGCAAAAGCTTATATCTACTCTAGCTAAAAAACTAATGGACCGAATTTCACAAAATTCGGTAGATAAGTCGCTTGTGGCTTATCCTGGTGCTGATTAGATTTTGGTATGATTCGGAAAAAAGTAACCTGCCTTTTTCTGCAAAATGGCACGCAAAAATCTTCAAAATCTAGAATAAAAAAACTACGTATGCTCAAATATATCCATTAAATGTTTGTTTAATACGTAATTTTTAACGAAGAAAAGAATAAGACCAACCCCATTACACTAGGACTAGCCGTTCTCGAGATATTTTAACTTTTTCGTATTTTCTCTACGCCACCTTTGAAAATAAGTCCAGTTATCAAATGAGAACGAAAATTGAATTAAAAGTGAATTAAATTTGATTAAAATAAAGAGAACGTGAATATAAGTCTGTAGGGAAAGTCATATGCTGTCCACATCAGATTTTTTACTTTCCCTGCAATACATGGTAATATATAAGGAAAGTGTTGGAATCATACCGAAAATCGCAACTCGAGTTTTCGACAGATCTACGCGTTTCAAGACCTCTAGAACATGAAAAAATTATTTTTAGCGTGGCGTCTGTGTGTGTGTATGTGTCTGTCTATATGTGCAATGTATGTATCCACTCTAACTGAAAAACTAATGGACCGAATTTCATAACATTTGGTAGGTTAGTTCCTTATGGGTGGTGACCCTGGTGCTGATTAGATTTTGATACGATTCGGGGTGAAACAACTTGCCCTTTTTTTTGCGAAATGACCCGCAGAAATTATTATATCCCCTCTAGCTGAAAAACTAATAGACCAAATTTCATAAAATTTGGCAGATGAGTGACTTATGGGTTATCCTGGTGCTCATTAGATTTTGGTATGATTTGAAAAAAAAACCCTGCCATTTTTTGCTAAATGGCCCGCAAAAATCGTCAAAATCCAAAATAAAAGACTACGTATGCTCAAATGTATAAATTAAATGCTTGTTTTATACGTAATTTTCGGCAATGAAAATAATAAGATCAACCCTGTCCAGCTCTGGAACACTTATCAAAAGTTAAAGAGATGCACAAAGGCATAAGACGTAAACACTGAATACATGAAAGGTATTCGGCATGTCCTAAAATTACAGTGTCGTAGGTGAAAAACTAATAAAAAAACCCATTTGAATTGTGTTTTGCCAAATTTGTTACAGTTACATAATGTGAAAACGTCGCTCACGCAATCCTAGAAACACGCGATTCTCATTTTGCTGATAATTGAGTTGACCATTTGTTCCTGGTTTAGTTTCTAAACGCTGGCTTGATTTCATGTATGTCAATGCTATGGGCAAACGCGTAATTTTAATGAATGACATTTCTGAATGGTGGAAATGGGATTGTTTGTTCTTCAGGGTGCATATTTAAAATAGACTGGCGCACGGGATTTCATAATGAATAATTTTGAAATACATATCTCGTCTTGAAAGAAAAGGGAAAATTTTTATAGATACGGAAAAATGAGCTGCTGACGCATGGTATTTGTTTATAAAAATTGGGAGGGGGGATTTCGGATGAAGTAGCCGTGATAAAAAAAATGACCGCTACCTGCGGAAATCGCAGCTAGTTTTGAAATATTTGTATAAGACATTTTTAAAAGAATAACGTGAGCAAAATGCCATAAGCAGAAACATATTTTGTACATTCTGACACTGATTATACTGGACCTAAACAATATAGAACATGCTTATGTGAGAAAGTCAAGTGATGCCACGCAGCCAAATGGACGGCCGGCCAAAAGCATTTATCAAAATTCTAAAAATTTACAAATTATAAACCTTAACTGAATCTACAACATCAAATGATACATCAAGTAGTACAAATAAGACAATCTTACAATATGAAATACTAAAATGAAAAATGTAGATACCAATGACTAAACAGAAAACAATTAAGAGCAGAATGTTAAAAATATTGAATTACAACTACACACCTTACGAACACACATTTTTGGGGGACAATTTTCATGCACTTTTCAACTTGTTATTGTTTTTTATGGCTACACTGGTAATCAGAGACATTCAAGTTTCGAAATGCTATATTTATCATATCTGAAATTTTAACCCAGCTAAAGATGAATCAAGGGCAATCGGAGGAAAACTTTTTTCATGGTTTTCACAACAAAATAAATAAATTAACCTATTTCGAAGAATGCAATATGGAAACGCTTTGACCTTTCGACATCGTCAAATTTTTGACGTGATTGACATAACGGCTACAGTCGGGATATTCCGCTGCAATCGGGTAAATGTAAACACTTTGGACGCTTGTATCTCCGAACCTAATAGATGAAAATGTAAGCAATTTATAATTGTTTTGTTGGAAATAGTATACCATTTATTAATATAAAAAATAATTTCAATATTTTAAACTTTTTTTCTCTGAAAAAATACGTAAAGAATTTTTGCTTCAATTTGCTTATTTTCATTCGAAATATCTTCTAAACTATAAAAGATTAGATATAAATAATAAATAATAAAAATGTCCAATAGAAAATCCAGTTTCTTAATCAATAATTTGTTTTTACAAAGCCTGTACAAGTGTCGAAAAATTGCCTTGCCAAGTTGAAGAGTGAAAACAAAAATTCCACTTTTATAAGTTTGTAATGCTTATATCTCGAAAACTAAAGGTGCCAGATATAAACAGTAAGGAAGTAATTTGAAGCCATTTAAAATCCCTATAAGTATATTTAATTAGATGTTTGATTGAACTTTTAGTTTTTTAAATATAGTGGTTATAATTTTGATATATTATTATTATGTTTTGAAAAGGTGGCTCTAATTTCGACATTTTACATAGCTATGAACAGTAAATGAGTACTTTATATCCTTTTAGAATCCCTACAAGGATATTTTACAAAATGTTATTCATTCAAAGCCATTCCGATTTCACCAGAGCCTCAGCCTATTTTTTTCATAGAAATGACATAAATACTTTAAATATATATTAATTTTTATTAGCAAGTTACTTAAAAAACTTTGATCTATTTAATATCTATCTCTACAATAAACTGTAATTATATTTTAATAATATAAATTTAATATTAAATTAAAATAATTATCGCACGAAAACTACTGCCATAAATCGAAAGTGTTGACACTGAGTTCCAAGAATTTTAGTCATTGGGATTCCATCCATTAATTTCTAAATACTTATATAATTTAGTTTTACAAATACAGAAATGAAACTGAAATTTGTTCAGTAATAAAGAAATTTTTTACTGTACTAAACACCTCAGACTGCAGGTACTCCTGAATGGTGTAGAGTCAAATGAAAATTCATGCATTAATTTACCTCCTCATTTTTATTGTACAGATCCACTTACAAAGTAACTGCAAAAATTGTATAAAATACAATTTATATACTATTATACCGTCAACTTTAGTGTTAGTTTGCATTTCTAAAAGATATCAAATTCATGTCCTCACTGTCATAGTGCATATAGTGATATTTCTCATGAATTCATATTTCATATTATTCAGATTTACTTCTATCAGAAAAATAATCTGAATACAAAATATATATTTCGTTTTAGCATATTTTGGCAAGTTTTTCTTTAAAAAATTTTAATTATTTTTGTTGTTGTTGTTGTTGCCAACAAATTCATGACGTCAAAGAATCATTTGGCTAATTTGTGTTAATATAACTCTTTTAACACCCTTTATGTTCATAGCGTCATATAGACTACCATTTCCAGTATTAACAATATTATCATTATTGTTCCAGAAATAATCTTGTTTCTTCATAGGAAATAATGTTAAGCCATTTTTAAATATCGAATAATACGAATTCTAACACGAAGAAGACTACAACTTTTATCTAGTTTTAGTTTTTCACATAATGCATCGACACATAAAAATCCATAGCGGTACATGTTGTTGTTGAGACCCAGACCATCCGACCTACTAGAAAGGTGTAAGATAACTGTTTGTACAGACGGGAAGTGCCACCCAATTTAGACCGGAACCTAGTGGGGGAGGCATCCACAGGGACCGTACCCTTCTTCCCCTACCACCAACCTCTCAGAAGGACTTACGAACCCATGTTTAACGTGATCGTACTCCACGTGAACACGGTGGCAGTTTTGGCAGTGCGGGGAATCGAAACCGGACCTATCGCGTGCAATTCCCGCGCGCTAACCACTGGGCTATAGCGCCCTATAGCGGTACATGTGTCCATTCTTGAGTTGTCTTGTCCATACCTCTCTTTCTTTTCGAATGTTCTTAGCTACATAATAGTCATTAACTAGATGTTATGAGATTTCCTTAATATTTGTTACATACTGCTTAATTTCGTATTCTTGTTATCCAAAGTTTTTTTTTTACAATAGTTTAGACACGTGTTTTGCATTCTTCTTTTCGTTTCCTTCAAGTAGTTTTGTTTACTTTTTATGGTTTTGTCAACGTGTTCTTTCCTGAGTCACATAACTAGTTTTTTATTGACAAATTTCCTTTCTTTAGCTGGAGTGGCTGCTCTGTCTCTTATTTTGACGAAAGGGGTTCGATTTACCTTCAAAAGTAGTTGATACCTTTACAATTTTTCTTTATGGTGTTTTTCTAACAATTATGTTTAAATAACTATTTTTAACGGAAGTTTGAAAGACTTATTTTAAATCTAAAGCCATAAGTGCACCAGCCCATCACAGCTAAATAGACGATGTAAATCCCGAACGCTTGACAAACTTCACTGAAAAGCTAATGGACACGATTTTACCTCGATAAAATTTCATCAAAATTATCTTTCTGTTGCATTGCACGCATTCCCCTCAAACTGGTTTCAAGGGGGAAAAAAAAACTTTTGAATTCAGTTTTTAACTAAGATATTATAAAGTTTAATCACTGGCATCTTCACAATGGAAAATAAAAAAAAAAATTCAATCATAAATATATCGTAACTTTTGTTAACATTCACAATAGGTGTTGGACTTTAAATCTTTAACAATCCACTTTAAGAAATTTGAACGTACGTTTTCAAAATAGTTTTTCTCGACTACCGGTAGTCCGTGAATAAAAGCTCGGGTTGGTGTCTCAGTGAAACACTAACCTCAATATTGAAGGACGTCTCTTGCTTTTTATTGAGGTGAAAATTATTTTGCGAATGATCGCCCAACGGAAGACAATGCATCATAAAGAGTGCGCATTTTTGTATAAATTTTAAGTGAATACTTTCACTTGTAGAAAATCAATCGTGACATTTTTATAAAAAAAAAAATCTGATGTGGGCAACACATGACTTTCCTTATATAATGTAATGAATTTACTACTTTTACAGTAAAAAAATAGGATTTTCTTGTAGTAGATACTAATATTCTTTCCAAGATATTAAATTTTCGACAATTAGTCGTCATTTTCATCGATTTAGCGTCATTTTTATCCATTTGGCGAGATTTTCGTTAATTTGGCAACATTTCAAAAAAGTCGCCAAGTTGGCGACATTCCGCCAAATTCGTCGCCAAAATCTCGCCGAGCGTTATGCACTAAGAAATAAGTTTTTCTTAAAGCAGATAAATGACTATTGGCGTTCAAATACAAAAGTATTATTCAAAGTATCTTTTTTCAAGAATGGAACGAGCTAGATCCACGAGAAGGATGTCACTCAATTTATCGCATGGTATTACATATGAAAAGTAAACATGTTTCTCAATAGGAAATATTTTTCTTTTTATTTTATATGACTTTTTGATAATTTTTTTAAAAAATGTACAATATCTCGAGAACGGTTCACGTTAGCGTTCTAAAATTCATGTCAATCGTTTTCTAATGAAAAATTACATAAGAAATGTCTATTTGCGTAACTTTATTAGTGGTTTTAATTTTTTGACGATTTTTTAAAAATTTCATTCGAAAATTTAGGTGGGTTCTGAACATTCGATTGCGTATAAAAACAATAGGCTTCCAGTGTTTACGGATTGTGATTTTTGTACCAAATTTGGTTCGAATCGGTCTATTCGTTCGTCAGTTATCGTCTCCACAGACTCACTGACACACACACATACGCACATACTTTCACACACACACACACACACACACACACACAGACATCACTTCAAAAATGTTTGATTCGTGATCAGGGATGCTTGAAACGTGCTCTCCCGTCGAAAACTCGAATTCGAATTTTCGACCCCGTCACAATACTTTCCTTATACATTATGTATATAAGGAAAGTAAAAAGATAAATCATATCCGTTTGTTCGAAATATGGAAAAATGTTTATATTAGTGTTGAACTGTCTCTGTGATTGTTAAAAAAAAAACACATCCAGTTTTATCCAATTTATGGGATTAAATTGGGGAAAATATGCTTTACAATTTTTATTTTAAAATATTAAATGTTTTAATAGTTTGCTTTCCTCGCTAAGAGAAAATTTTATTTTTTTGTTGAAAATACTTTTGGGTCGAATTCAAAAGGTAGATCTAGGGATTTTATAGAGTGCCGATTCCAAAAATACACTTTCTAGAACATTATGCTAGTCTGTCGAACAATCTGTTATTTTTCTGGCGAATTGATGTAGGTAGTTATCGTTAAAACTACTTAACCGATTGAGATCAAATTTTGCACAAATTTGTTGTACGTCCACAGTTTTGTTCTAGTGTTGTGCATGCTACATTCAGGCACATTTTTCAGCATTTTTAAATACGTATGAAACCACTCAACCGATTGAAACCAAATTTAGAACAGTTGTCACATGAATTAAATATGTCGTGTTTTGTAATATGTGTTCGTTAATATGGAACAGAAAAAGCTTATTTCAAGATACCTTTTATAAACTCTAGAAAATTTGCTTTATAAATGAAAACCTATATATTTTGGAAAACAATTTTTTTGCCGCAATCTGTCTAAAATATCAAACAAATAAAATCAACAAGTTCTTATTACTTTCCTTATATACATAATGTATAAGGAAAGTATTGTGACGGGGTCGAAAATTCGAATTCGAGTTTTCGACGAGAGAGCACGTTTCAAGCATCCCTGATCACGAATCAAACATTTTTGAAGTGATGTCTGTGTGTGTGTATGTGTGTGTGTGAAAGTATGTGTGTGTGTGTGAAAGTATGTGTGTGTGTGTGTGTGTGTGTGTGTGTGTCAGTGAGTCTGTGGAGACGATAACTGACGAACGAATGGACCGATTCGAATCAAATTTGGTACAAAAATCACAATCCGTAAACACTGGAAGCCTATTGTTTTTATACGCAATCGAATGTTCAGAACCCCCCTAAATTTTCGAATGAAATTTTGAAAAAATCGTTAAAAAATCAAAACCACTAATAAAGTTCCGCAAATAGACATTTCTTATGTAATTTTTTATTAGAAAACGATTGACATAAATTTTAGAACGCTAACAAGAACCGTTCTCGAGATATTGTACATTTTTCAAAAAAATTATCAAAAAGTCATATAAAATAAAAAAAAAATTTCCTATTGAGAAACATGTTCACTTTTCATATGTAATACCACGCGATAAATTGAGTTACATCATTCTCGTGGATCTAGCTCATTCCATTCATGAAAAAAGATACTTTGAATAATACTTTTGTATTTGACCGCCAATAGTCATTTATTTGCTGTAAGAATAACTTATTTCTTAGTGCATAACGCTTGGCGAGATTTTGGCGACGAATTTGGCGGAATGTCGCCAACTTGGCGACTTTTTTGAAATGTTGCCAAATTAACGAAAATTTCGCCAAATGGATAAATATGACGCTAAATCAATGAAAATGACGACTCATTGTCGAAAATTCAATATCTTGGAAAGAATATTAGTATCTACTATAAGAAAAACCTATTTTTTTACTGTAAAAGTATAAAATTCATTACATTATATAAGGAGAGTCATGTGTTGCCCACATCAGATTTTTTTTTCTGGCGTACATTATGTTGCTGCATGTATCAAATTCCGAAGAGCTATAGTATCTGCAAAGGAGTGATAGAATATAAATTTTTAAATTTTTTCAGTGGATGGTAGTGTATATTTTAAAATCCCGAGCTTTGTTCAAGGTCAAACTTGAACAAAAAGTAATGTATGCCATTTTATGTGTATTTCTTATATCTGTCCAAGACAAATAATGTATAATTTTAAAGCTCAGACTGTTAACTTTCAAATAATGAGGAATATTTGCGTAAGTATTGGAATTACAAGCATATTACAGCATTTTAAATTTAAAAAATTAACTTCTTAATCCAATTTTTTTTTACTAACGTAGAAATATTATATTAAAGAAAACAGTATGTCGTGTTAAAAAATTCGCCAAGACCAAAATGTAAAAAAGGTTGAAAATAAGTGGTATCAGAAATGTGCACCAAGTTCTCTAAAAATTATACAACATGCACATAAATGAGATAAATTTCGCAAAAACAGATATTTTAAAAATGTTTTAGCAAGTTGCTTTGAAATTGAGAGGAAATCACACAGAGCTTAGCGCAGCAATCTAAAATGAAATTTTGTGTTGAATTAAGTTCAATATATCGAATTGATAGCATTTAAATGATAAAATTAGACTCCTTCCTTAAAAGATTGGATTATTTATCGACAAAAAGAAGTGCGTCAAAGCCATGAAAAACGCAAAGATTGTATATCCAGTGGATAGATCATATAACAATAAATATTTTTTAATTTGGTTTAGACACTTTTATAGTTTCTTTAATCGTCATCAAATGTTCATTTGTCAAAGTTTTTAAATAAGGTGACATTGTGCATGTTAATTCTTTCCTCTTAAACTTATTTTCATAAACACGGGCTGAGAAAGAGAGAAAAGCCTGTTGTTTTCTTTTATTAAATATAATTAAAATTAAAGAAATCTAAATATTATTGCTAAAATTTCACCCATTTTATAAAAATTTATGATTATGTATACTTTTGAACTGTTCAATGCCTTTATATTTCATTAAAATTCAAATTGCTATATTATTCGATTCAAATTGCTTAAGTATACTATAATTAATAACATTTTATGACCAAGAGTTTGATTTGTTTCCTAAAGCGAAAGAGAATTTGCCTTTAACCGTTTCTTAGACAGCCAGGCTCTATGATTATTCCGTAAAGGTCTATGGCCAGTTCTCCCCTTGTTTACAGTCCGTTATCAATATTGACATTTTTCGATGCACCCTGAAATAAAGCATACTGACATAATTTAGCATGAGAAATTTAAAAGTGAAATTATATTTAGTGAGGTATGAATGTTCAAACTGTGTCATGTACATTTTTAAAATTCCTACAGGTTCTCCCTAATTGCATTAAATTAGTTATACTGTTGTAATTTGCGAAAAATTTGAAAATGAAGTTTGATTTCGAGTTCAACTGCACTTTAGATGCTTTTCAAGAAAAGCAAACTGTAGCCTAATAGTTGGCAATCACTATCTTAGCAAGTGGAAATGTTCTTTTGAAGCTAAAGAAATTGGAGTTCGAGCATTTATTTGGTTTTCTAATTTCGACCACTGCATCATCCTCAACACTGCATCATCCTTAACAGGCTCTGTACAATCTGACACGCTGAAATGATATAGAACATTACATAAAAAACTTTCGCTCTCAAAGTTTGTTACGACCCAAATTTTTCAAACCGACTTTTCCTTTTCTATAGGATCTGGATGTCAGCAATATTAAGCAATACAAAATAGCCATTATCAGACCTAACATTTTACTTCAAAATATATGAGATTCGAGACCTTGAATACCCTTCATGCAGTTACCGCACGAATTTTTATTTTAACGTAAACGTCCCCTGAAATGGTGAGATAATAGCAAACATCTCCATAACGTCATAGCGAGAGTCTCCTATCTTTATAGTTTGGTTATAGTATAAACCGGAACCATACTGTAGACTTATTGTATGCATCACTATAGCCAAGCTGCATGAACTATTTAAATCTATAAGATGCTCTGAAACTAAAATCCCGTAATATAACGTTCCCATATAATTTTTACTTGGATGTGAATGGTGGTTGAAATTTCGAGATAATAGCAATGATCTTCTTGATGTGATGAGTCTCCTAACCCCTAAGTGGTGAAACCGCAAACTAAGCATGAATCATAGCACATTTTTCAAGTGAAAATACACAAGTAACGATCTTGAGAGTGTTTTTCGAAAACCCCATAAAATCTATTTGCCCAGTCAAGGTAGGGTCTTCGAACTCACTTTCGCAACTCCACCTGAGCTACCTACACCACATGTGACTGACCTTCCTACCGAATCTCGTGCACTCAGCTCTTCCCAGCCGAGGCTTTCCACACAACTGTTCGCTTGCTCAGGGGTCAATTAACCGAACGAGCCCTTGACCGGCTTTCCGGAAAACTCGCTTTTCGGAAGTGGGCCACTGCCGACCACGTGACGCCCTTCTTGCCTCCTTACTTTCACTTGTTGACGTTTGTTGCTTCAGACCGCTCTTTATGCTTCAGTGAACAAGGATCGAAACTGTCTCCTATCGTGGTAGTGGCTATTAGGTCTGTTGACTCTTGGGTGGTGTGTTGATTTATCCCTAATCGTATGGCCCCGCGGGAAAGGGGGACCGCCGTTGACCAGCCTATTCACTAACTGGACGTTGTTAGGTAAGCTGTTTCTTAATTTTTTTGTGTTTTCTAAATAAGTTTCAAATGATGTTTAGTTAAAGTTTATCATAAAATATTGTATTTCTTATCTCGTAACAAGAGATGCGGTGGCTATGTTCATAGTTGATGTGGGCCCTGGTAAAATGGCAAATGATTTGAGGATCCCCCCTTCCCATTTGGATGAGGGGTATGCTTTCCAATTTCTGTATCTACCTCTGTCCATCCATGGAATGATGCCACAAATTTCATAATGCATAATTTCATGGCATTGCTTTTCGGTTTTAAAATTGCTTGTGTCATGTGAAAGCCAAGAGGGTGTTAAAGGAATGCTATTTTTACGGGAAGGTTCTTGGCAAATGCAGATATGATCATGTTGCTAAAGTAGGGGTGCCTTCATGAAAAACATTTAAAATTAGAGTACAGCCTAAAATATGTAGAATATGCCATTTTTTGCAGAGCATTGGTTTTGTAGTAATGGCGTTCAATGAGTTCAATACCCGGTCAAGGTTAACATCGAAATTACATTTCCCTTTGTCTCTGGCTGTTGGGGGAGGGGGGATGCTTTTGTATCCACGAGAAATTTAAAATTATACCAGACCAGATCAATAAAATGATCTTGTTCAGTTGCCATTATATTGCTGATCAATAATGACTTACACATTTGGAATATATATTACTTGTGTATCTTTGATATTATTGTTAAGAGAAAGTCGAACATAGATATCGTAACTGTAGACGAAAATGAGCGAGGAGAAACAAAATGTAGGATAATTGATCAACGCCGAAAAGGGTGAAATCTTATTCAACAAACTAAAAATACAATAACTGTAATTAGCTATGCATTATCTGGATCGGTGGTCTATCAGTGATGCAAGTTCTATTTTAATTTCTAGTTTTAAAATATTAACACTGGATCACGGACAAAGCAGGATTTTTTTTTTTTAATTATATTCGGGGAAGGGTTAAAAAAAGTTTATTTTTGTGGTATTCTCAAACTGAGCCGATAGTGTGTTTTATATTGCGAATAAATAAAAAAAATTAGGAACGCAATAATTTTTTAATATTAGTGATCTTCAGTTATAAAATTCAGTTGTAAAATTTAGAAAGGTAGAGAACATTATGAAATATGGAAATGGTTCTTAATTATCGGATTGTGTTCAAATGAATTTTTTTACGATAGCTTAATGTATGTCACTTTTATTGTGCTGTCTGACCTGGTCAATGAATTCGATACCAAGGTCGTTCAATTTTAAAATTGACCTTAAATTGCTAAAAGCGTGTATCCTTGAATCTAGGTGATAAAATATTTTGTATAGGTATAATATGTGTCTATGTCGATTTCAATTTAATGAAATCATGGATTTCTTGGTTACTTAAAATGGAAAGAAAATTAAGAAATAGGAAGATAGACATTTCTGGATAGAAAAATATGTCAATGAACTTTTTGTATTACAAGGTCATTCAATTTGAATTTTGACTTTTAATTTAAAAAAAAAATAAAATATATTATGTAGGTACAACATGTGTCTAAGCCATATGCCGGTTTAAAGTTATACAGAAACATAACTTGTATTTCATTTATATTGATAACAATTTTGCAATTAAACAATAGCTTCTTTGTGTGATATGTTTCTGGTCTTCTAATTCGGAGCAGAAATAAAAGAGATATTTCTTTTATGGCCCTTGAAATTAAAAGGTCAGTTTTTCATTTCATTAATTTAGACAACTATCGTATAACGTTATCGGATTTTGAAATGCATTTATTGTAGAAAGACTCCAAAAACGATTGGGCCACGTTTGTTTGTAGGCTCATATAACAAATGGGTCACGCTTAAAGTGAAGAAACAGTCAGAAAGACATGAAGATAGACAGGCAGAAGGTCAGACAGACACCTAAATTTTAAGTGTGGCCATATCAATGCTATTAATCAAAATTTCATGAAAATCGGTATATTCGTTCTAGGGTGATGATGAGACAAACGAGCAAACAGATGGATTTTCTATTATATATATTTAAATATATAAAAAAAATATGCTAAACCTAACTTTCTTATATATTTAAATATATAAGAAAGTTAGGTTTTTCGAGTTACATCTTCTTACTTTTCTTTCATTTGACTTTCAAACTTTTATTATTATTTAAATATATATATATAGCTATGCATTTAACATTTTAAACTATCCTTTTTCGGTTTAATTATTTAAGAACCCTTTCCAGGATTGGGATTACATTCAAAACAATAAAATATATAATTAATACATTTAATCAGCTTTCATTAGCACATCTTCTATTTACGGAATCATTAAATTTGTATACATATCGTTCATCTGTACTAAATAATTCATTAGTGTTTATTGTACGTAACATGTTTTTTATGACATTTTCTTTTTTCTATACTTTTGAAAATGTGCATATAAATATTTCAAAATATAAAAATTCCTAACTTATTAATATTTGCTAGCTTAAATAAATTGCAATCTAGACCTCGTCTATAAATTTCATCTCTCTTTACAAGTGAGTATGAATTTAAAATAAATGTATTGGTAGAAATGATATGAAGTGTTCACATGTATACAACAAATTCCATTGTATATAACTTAAGGCAGAATGTTTTAACTGAGGCAGAATATTTTATTTCTCTTATTTATGAATATTTTTTATATTTTACACATGTTTATCTTTTATTGGGTGTAAATGTACTATGTAAAAAAAATAAAAATTATTAAAATATTTTTAAAGAAATTTAGAGCGTAAAGGAATTGGAAGTTTTTAAAATTGATATAATTATAAATTAAAAAGCACAATTTACAAAATTAAAATATTTTTTATTGGAGAAAAGCAAGTTTCTCGTTTGTTTATTAGTAAAACTTCCTTATTAATGATATTCGTCCTTTCTTCTTTTCTGCTTAGAAATCTTTGGATTAATTTTTCGATTTCATTTTCGTTTTTCTTCTTATTTGGATAATGTTCATCCTTATCTTAAATATTTGTTTTTTTCTACGTATTTATTGACGATGATAGTAGCTCTTTTAGCTTCCAAAACCATTTTCCATTCTACTTATTTTTGTATTGTTTAGAATCTATTAGTTTTACCGTTGGTTTGGTCGACTCATGTAGTTTCCGAAACAACTTAGTTGCCTCTTTTTATTTAATAGAGCTCTTAGATTCGTAGTTTTACTCACCAAACAAGTGCTTTGAATCTTTGTTGGATGTTAATTTTCTTTTTTTGATATTTTACCTTTCATTCATTGTGTCCTACCTCTGGTTCCTTCCTCCTTGGCTTTTACTTCTTTTTTTTTCTCTCACCATAGGCAACCCCCATTCCCTGCTTTAGTCAGTAATGTGTCGTTACATCAGCCACCGATCTAGCTCTCACGAGTGAAGGTTACACTTTTTGTATGTCTTGGCGAAAATGCTGTTTCTTACCTTCGAAACCGGTCTACACTATTATTTTTGTATTGCATGTTGCTTTTAACAAAGTTGTTTTTGTCTTACTTATGGAAATTCTAGTTCGTGTTTGATTCTTTACATGATGGTTCTTTATCTGATACTCGAAAGCGCTACAGGATTTTTATCTTGTGCCTTTGCATCCTAAATTCTAAAAATCTGATGTGGGCAGCACATGACTTTCCCTGCAGACTTAAATTCACGTTTTCTTTATTTTAATTAAATTTAATTCACTTTTAATTTAATTTTCGTTCTCATTTGATAACTGGACTTATTTTCTAAGGTGGCGTAGAGAAAATACGAAAAAACTAAAATATCTCGAGTACGGCTAGTCCTAGTGTAATGGGATTAGTTTTATTCTTTTCTTCGTTAAAAATTACGTATTAAACAAGCATTTAATGGATATATTTGAGCATACGTAGTTTTTATTTTAGATTTTGGCGATTTTTGCGGGCCATTTTGCAGAAAAAGGCAGGTTATTTTTTTCTGAATCGTACCAAAATCTAATCAGCACCAGGTGTCCCACAAGTGACTTATCTACCGAATTTTGTGAAATTCGGTCCATTAGTTTTTCAGCTAGAGTAGATACAAGCTTTTGCGGGCCATTTCGCAAAAAAACGCGGGTTCTTTTATCCCGAATCGTACCCAAAACTAATCAGCACTAGATTCGCCCACAAGTGACTTTCCTACCAAATTTTATGAAATTCGGTCCATTAGTTTTTGAGTTAGAGTGGATCTGCACAGTCAGACACACAGACACAGACGTCACGCTAAAAATAGTTTTTTCGTATTCTAGAGGTCTCGAAACGTGAAGATCCATCGAAAACTCGAGTTGCGATTTTCGGCATGATTCCAATACTTTCCCTATACATTACCATGTATTGCAGGGAAAGTACAAATAAAACTTTTATTTTTTAATGCTTTTTAATATTTTACACAACTTTATGCATCCTGTCCTATAACAGGCTTAACGTTTTCAGGAATATAAATCCACTTTCCTCTTTTGCACGCTTAGCTACATTGTTTCTCTTATTCACTAGCTAGAATGCTGACGAAAATACTCTCCGAATTTACCTAATCGGATTAGGCTAGTATCAGCATCGTTATTATGACGTTTGTTGCATAACGGAATAACTGAAATGCGAAGGCGTTATCGAGAAGTTCAATCTTTCCTAAGGACACCGGTCATTTAAGCCGTTCTAAATATCAGACCTGCTCAGTTCACTAGATTGTTCTCGGATTTAATTTACGTAAGAACGTCATTATCACTCACGCTGGTTGGGATGGTGAAGTATGTAAATATCTCGAGTGTGAGTTCCCACTCGACAATTATATTAAATAATTTTTATTTCGAATTGTATCACAATCAGAAATGGAAAGATGTATGCGTCTTTTTCAGATTTTGTAGCCACGTTATTACTTTCCTTATATACATAATATATAAGGCAAGTATTGTGACGGGGTCGAAAATTCGAATCCGAGTTTTCGACGGGAGAGCACGTTTCAAGCATCCCTGGTCACGAATCGAACATTTTTGAGGTGATGTCTGTGTGTGTTTTTGTGTTTGTTTTTGTTTGTTTGCTTGTGTGTGTGTTTGTTTGTGTGTGTGTGTGTGTCAATGAGTCTGTGGAGCCGATATCTCACAAACGAATGGAGCGAGTCGAATGAAATTTGGTACAAAAATCACAATCTATGAATACTGGAAGCGTATTGTTTCAAAACACAATCGAATGTTCAGAACCCTCCTAAATTTTCGAGTGAAATTTTGAAAAAAATTATCAAAAAATCAAAACCTTTAATAAAGTTGGGCAAATAGACATTTCTTATCTAATTTTTTCTTAGAAAACGATTGACATAAATTTTAGAACGCTAGCACAAATCGTTTTCGAGATATTGCACATTTTTCAAATAAATTTATCAAAAAGTCCCATAAATTAAAAAAATATATATTAACTGTTGAGAGACATGTTCACTTTTCATGCGATAAATTGGGTGACATCATTCTCGTGAATCTAATTTGTTCCATTCACGAGAAAAGATACTTAGTAATACTTTTGTATTTGAACGCCAAGAGTCATTTATCTGCTGTAAGAATAATTTATTTCTCCGTCCATGACGCTTGGCGAGATTTTGGCGACGAATTTAGCGGAATGTCGCCAACTTGGCGACATTTTTAAATGTTTCCAAATTAACGAAAATCTCGCCAAATGGATAAAATGGCGCCAAATGGATAAAAATGACGCCAAATCAATAAAAACGACAACTAATTCAAGAAAAATTCAATATCTTTGAAATAATATAAGTATCTACTATAAGAATAACATTTTTACTTTCCTTTTATACAATAATGTATAAGGAAAGTATTGTGACGGGGTCGAAAATTCGAATTCGTGTTTTCGATGGGATAGCACATTTCAAGCATCTCTGATCACGAATCAAACATTTTTGAAGTGATGTGTGTGTGTGTGTGTGTGTGTGTGTGTGTGTGTGTGTGTGTGTGTGTGTGTCAGTGAGTCTGTGAAGACGATAAATGACGAACGAATGGACCGATTCGACAAAATTTGGTACAAAAATTACAATCCATAAACACTGGAAGCCTTTTGTTTTTATACGCAATCGAGTGTTCAGAAACCCCTAAATTTTCGAGTGACATTTTGAAAAAAGTCGTCAAAAAATCAAAACCTCTAATAAAGTTACGCAAATAGACATTTCTTATGTAATTTTTCATTTGAAAACGATTGACATAAATTTTAGAACACTAACATGAACCGTTCTCGAGATATTGAACATTTTTCAAAAAAATTATCAAAAAGCCATATAAAATAAAAAAAAATAATTCCTATTGAGAAACATGTTCACTTTTCATATGTAATACCATGCGATAAATTGGGTGACATCATTCTCGTGGATCTAGCTCGTTCCATTCATGTAAAACGGTACTTTGAGTAATACTTTTGTATTTGAACGCCAATAGTTATTTATCTGCTGTAAGAATAACTTATTTCTCCATCCATAACGCTTGGCGAGATTTTGGCGACGAATTTGGTGGAATGTCGCCAACTTGGCGAATTTTCAAATGTTGCTGAATTAACGAAAAACTCGCCAAATGGATAAAACTGACGCTAAATCAATGAAAATGACGACTCATTGACGAAAATTCAATATCTTGGAAAGAATATAAATATCTACTGTAAAAATAATCTATTTTTTTTACTGTAAAAGTAGTAAATTCATTGCATTATATAAGGAAAGTCATGTGCTGCTCACATCAGATTTTTTTTCACTGTAAAAGTAGCAAATTCATTGCATTATATAAGGAAAGTCATGTGTTGTCCACATCAGATTTTTTTTTGTAGCCAAGTAGTTTTTTGTAGTCAGATTTTGTAGCCAAGTCATACAATACTATCCTCATCCATCCCTCTTCGCATGGGCGAAATTGCTAGTAGCTACTAAATGTGACATCACACTTAATAGAAGTTCTGAATAACAAAAAGCGTTTCAAATTTAAGCATAAAAGTGGTGCATATTTTATAATTCTGTTAACACTGAATTCGCAGTATGTAGAACAATACTTCAAGTCCGATCATTGCATGTTACCTTATTTTCAGAGCTTTCAGATATTTTAAGCTAAAATCAATTTATTATAACATTATTTTTCACTAGGTTGATTTGAAAAACAGCCAACAGACGATTTCGGTGTTTGAAATGTAACTTGGTTACCATAATTACCACAGTGGAATCAAAAATGATAAATAAATTCATTGATAACATATAATGAAATATCGTCTGCTGTAACTATAAACTAAAATAGCCGAAGAATAGCTAATTATATACCAATAGAGTTAGTTAAAATATTTAGGTATTTTTTTTCTACGCATAATAGTATAAAAACGAAATTTATGTGTCCTGTCGTTCTCGTGTTAAAGCTGAAAGACTATTGGGAAAAATACTCGATGTATAGATTTTTCGAACAAATTTCCAAGATTTAAAATTTTTCTTATGACTTATAGGTCAAGCCCCACCTGATTCAAAATTTCAGATTTCTACCTTCAGTAGGTTAGGCTGTGTAATTCATCCTTTAGTCAATCAGCAATCTCACTCAGATATACGATATAGATACTATCATAATTGTTCCTGCACATATCATTTCTTTAATATTTCTTGTTAACCTTTTGCTTACGGATGGGACAGCGTTCATCCCAAACGAAGAACCTCTCAAAAATACAGGTATTTGACATACCCTAGCCCAAACCGTTCGATCCCCCTTTGCAGGCACCAATCTCTGCAAAGGGGGATCAAACTGTTTGGGATAGGGTATGTCAAATACCTGTCTTTTTGAAAGGTTCTTCATTTGGGATGGACGCTCTCCCACCCATAACCAAAAGGTTAATTAATAGCAGTAGAGTTTTTCAATCGTTAAATCGACGAAAACAGACAATTAACTAGCTTTTGATACCTTGTGCATAAGTGAGCATGACAGTGGAAGAGAACCTTCCAAACGGCAAAACTTCTAGAAAAATATTTCAATTTTCTCTCGAATTAATTATTGATATGCAAAATTACCGTAACTACTGCCAACTTGTTTCGGAGCAGTTTATCCAATCAACATTAAGATTTGTGGAACATCTCAAGAACACTGAAGCAAAAAAAAAAAAAAAACCTTCGCTTAGTTTTCTTCTATCAATTGAGTAACACACCAATACCGAGTGTTCAATCACTGACTGTTCAATCATTAAACCAAGTAGTCAAACCAATCATTAAACCAAGTAGTTTGATAGTCAAATATCAAACCAAGCACCCCTTTGTTAAATGGTGCTAATGGGTTAAAGATTTCAGTGGCATCGCCAGAAAAAATTGAAGGAGGGGGGATAACAATATATCTTGTTTCGCTAGTTAATGTGATACGCTTTTATCAGTGATTTATAATTAAGTCTGCATAGGTTAAAAACTTTACAGCAGGAAAGTGGCACAGTTTATAGACATACTTTCACAAAGCACTCTCTTAACTTCTTGTATTGGGACTAGGCACTTAAATGCACTTGGAAAGTTATAACCAACTGTTTACTCAATTTTATCTTCATACGCCTATTACCGACAGCTTTTGTTGAAAAGGATAAAATGCATGCTCAAAATTTGCATACAATCATAACCTCACTTAAAGCATTCTTCAAATTGAAATCATGGGCCTACGACCCACCGTTGAAGATATATTTATTCGCGCAATCTTTTTGAAACACCCTCCATAACCTAGCGGAGATTAATGGTTTATCTCATACTTCTCTACGGTCGATTTTGCTTTGACATAAGTATAAACTTACCTTCTTGTACATATTGCCCTTGAATCCCATTTCTTGTGATCCTAATACCCACGCATTCAACATATTTTCTTTTCTTGTTATCCAGGAAGATGACCCTATCCTACTTGGACTGATCGCCTGCAGTCTCGAACGTCTAAGCGAGGAAGTGCCGGTTACAGGTACCTCGCCAACTCACCACCCCTCCGGAGCATCATCCATCTGAGATCGATATAAAATGCTCAAAGGTTGGTTCGATGCTTTCAGGACCGATGGGGGTCCGACTCTGTATTCACACGCCAACAGGACACCAGTCGTCGAGGACATAAGAAACATCCTCATCTACGTCACGTTCTCAACACTCTTCATCGCCTTTCTCATCATATTCCCTGGAATCAGGAAAGAGGTGTAGTATTTACAATTATCTATATACTTATTGAGTAACATATTTTTATCTTTCCAAACCATCCCAAAATTCCCCAATGACCTAGAAGACCGAATCTTTGCACACTTATAGTATCGACCACGAATCATAACTTAACGGAGCCGGAAATTCGATTCCCATCGTTTGCGGGAAAAAATAGATGAAAATCGAAACGTCTTTCTCGACACTCCAGTGACATAGAAGACTGAATCCTTTCTCACTTATAATATCGATCACGGGATAGAACCTAAGGGGATCATAATATAAACATGTGATATATGTTTCTTAAACATATATTTAAGATACTTCTTAAATATATGTTTAAGAAATGTTTCATCAGCTTATGCTCCAGGCTGATTTTTTACTTATTCTTCAAAATTTTGTAATCTTCAGTAGTAAATTTATTTCATTGTGAGTACCTGGATTATAATTATTAGCAAAATTATTAGTACAGAAAGTGTTATAATTATTAATATATAATTATTAGTGTAGAAAGTGAAATACTCGGGTTTCTGGAAATTTAATTTTTCAGTAACGCATTTGTTTTAAGAGCGTAACGGTCACAATTTGGTTGAAAGTTGGTATATATGATTCTTTGCAAAGTCTTAACCTTTTGCTTACGCGTCGGACAGCGTCAATCTCAAACGAAGAACCTCCGAAAAGGCAGGTATGTTACATTACCTATCCCAAACAGTTCGATCCCCTTTTGCAGGCATTGGCGTTCCCAAACGAAGAACCTTTCAAAAGACAGGTATTTGGCTATTTTTCACTGCACTGAATGAAACTTTTTAAAGTTTCGTGATCATTGAGCTGTAAATAATCCCTTTTATGCATAATTATATCGAATTTTGTGCTATGCTGCCATGTTGAAAAAAATATGAAATTTCGAATAATTGTCGAAGTTTTTTCTCGGAATTTCAATAAATTCCATCCAGTTCTATTTTTCGTTAACAAAGCCTGATATAAAGTTTCTTGAAAATCCATTTATATTTGTGGCAGCTATTGTGAACACAAGAAATCAACGACAGACAGGACGTCAACTCAATCGACATCACACAGGACGTCACTCTACGTCTCATTGACAGGACGTCAATCAACGGACATCACTCTAAAAGTTGTCAACACATGTACAGGAAGTCCTAAAACATATTTTGGCATCAAAATCTCGGAAGTCCAAAATTTTCGTGAAAACAATACTTCCATATTCTATAATATGAGAAAGTAAAAATTGGCGAAGCATTGCTTCGAAAGGAATCGCTTGGAATGAATTTATGTGGGAGGCCAAGATCCACAGTGGACTGTCGAGCCTTTGAAGATGACTAAATCATAGCACAAACAAAATATACACTCTATAACAAAAACATCGACGCACCAAGAACGAGTTGTCCGATTGTAATGAAATTTCGTATGCAAAGACATTTTGAGCGAACATGCAAATGAATAAAATTTCGTGTCCAATGAATAAATAGTGAGAGCTCCAGCGCATCGGAACTGCGCATTCAGCAGGTGTATATCTGTAGGTGGGTATAGTCTGGGGTGCCATCCCTTTGATAGCCGGACCCCCTTTGGTAGTCATTTCTGGCACACTGACAGCACAGGTACTTAGACAACATTCTACGACCGGTTGTGTTACTGTTCCTTTTGCGACACCCTGGACTTACTTTTCAACAATATAATGCCCGGCCGCTCACGGCACGTGTTGCTATGAATTGTCTTCAAGCTTGCCCAACACTTCCTTGTCCAGCTAGGTCTCCTGATCTCTCTCCCATAGAGCACATTTGGGACGTTATGGGAAGGCGATTGCAACCATCCCGGAATGTTGACGATTTAGCTCGACAGTTGGAGACAATTTGGCAAGAGATTCCTCAGGGCCCCATCCGTGAACTTTATCAGTCTATGCCACGCCGGGTGACATCTTGCATCCAGGCCAGAGGTGGACCAACGCCTTATTGACTTCCTCCCTTTGTATACGGTCAAACTCTAAATCATTAAATTGTTCAGAAATTTTAGTCGTTTCTTTTTCTATGTATGTTTTTCACATCCACCAATTTTTATCACAATCGGATAACTCCTCCTTGGTGCGTCGATTTTTTTGTTATAGAGTATATATTGAATTAAAACAACAAAAAAGAACAACAAGTTTAATATTGAAGTTCATATTTGCTTCTAGCGTTACATTCTTTAACGTAATATCTTATAATAGGTTCCTAAGTGCTGCATTAAGAGCCAGCCATGCAAGAAAGTCGTTTTGTAACGACTACCTGTTACGCGCTCTCTTATTCATTCGAAAAAAGTGCCGTAACCGTTAAGGTCCGTCAACGGAGCGCTGATGCTCCACAGAGCTTGATCTTGTCTGGCGTCCTTCAATTAAAGGTTTAAACTCCGTGATTACTTTTTAACCGTTCAGTTTACTGGAATAAACCTTGAATGAAATTAGAAACGGATATGCTCTCAAACATACATTTTAGGATTTTCTATTAGAAATAAGTGTGTTTGGATACGATTACCTCAAATCTTCTTCTCATAAATATTCGAACCATGGAGTTAGAAAGAATTAGGCAAAATTCCTATGAATGAACATCTTGAAAATGCAATTATTATTTGAGAATTATATTTAGGCGTCACTAATGTTAGTAAAGTCCCATCTGTTCTTATTTGCTACTACAGAAAGGCGTAGTATATGTACTTTTATTTATTTTTTAATAAAAGTTCCCTAATTATGAGTAGAAGAAATCACTATTTTTATTAGTTGAAGAAAAGGGTACCGAATGCATGGAGATGGAAATAAATTGTAAGGTAATATAAAGTTGAATACTTCAGAATATGTTTTTATTCTTTGAGTTCTAATTTGCAGTGCACTGATAAACAGGATAATAATGTGCAGGTATATCTTCTAATATAATTTTGGCGTCACTATTTTGACGTATGTTAATCAAACTTCATATATTTTACAAATTTGAGGTTGCCTGAGACAAAATATTTGAACTGCGAGGTTGTCCTGAGGTTGCAGAAAAATGAGTAAAAACGTCCACATTGTACTTTCTTAAAAGATTTTTTTTTTTCGAAATTAGTGAACTATTAAGAAACGAAAATAACTGTTCACTTTACAAACTATTTAAATCTGTCAACAGCACACGTGCCTCATTTGATGTACAGTAACACTATTTTACTCGCAGTTTTTAAACGTTTGCATTATTTTGACTCAGGTTTGAGAAAATTAATATTAAATAATGTGTATATAGCTTTAATATTGTATATAACTAGGGGGCTCTTATCCCTTCTCGCTGCGCTCGCAGAGCTCGCTTCATATCTATCTTTCTTAAAAATTCTACTTTTAGAAATTTACTTTCTGCCCCTGCCTATTTTCCGCATGAGGGAAAAGCAGGGATTTTTTTTACCCCGGAGAATCCCAAAAATGAATTCCTTGATCACGAGCTCGGCGAGCTCATGTCAAACTAACGTTTAAATCGATAAACGGTTTATTTCATCGTGTTACCCTATTATTTCTCTGTAAATGTATCAAATTTCATATTTTTGTATGCTACAGTTTTTACGGTACGAGACAGAGAAATCGCTAGACGTGCCGATATGAAAAAAAAAGTTCACTCCAGAAGTGCATAAAAAGTAAAATATCTCAAAAACTACATCGAAATTAAAGAAGAGGCTCCGTCCTGCAAAAATTCACCCTTGTACCTGCCTACAAAAGGTGGGTACCTGCCTACAAAAATTCGTGGTCTTGCTATTGTTAGTCCATCCAGGACGCGAACTCGCAGTTCAAATATTTTGTCTTTGACATTAAATATTTCTTAAACTACGATATATATTAGAAAACAGTTTATTTCAGCGTATTTCTCAAATTTGAAAACTCAAATTTAAAACAAATTTAAAAAATTTCATATTTTTATATTCATTAGTTTTTTCGGTACGAAGCAAAGAATCTCGAGAAACGAGAAATTTGTCAAACAGCGGCAGCGTCACTATTTTTTAACACTTTACAAAATAGTTGAAAAGGGTTTATGACTTTGTTCATTCTGTCTGTCTGTCTGTCAGCACGATAATTGCTGTAAAAATGACTTTATATATGTGTTCTTCGTTTGGGATGGACGCTGTCCCACCCGTAAGCAAAAGGTTAAGATATCAAATTTTTGGTAATTTTGAACTGGCGACATTTCAAAATGCGTGAAGTTACTAAATGAAAGAAATAGGTATATAAGACTTCAAATCGTGTATAATTTCAGCATCTATGTTATGTTGTGCAACTGAACTCAATTTAATGCATTATAAAAGAAAGAAAGAGAAAATGAATTGGAGTTTGCAAGGAAAGTCATGTGCTACTCACATTAGATTGTTTTGTTTTCTCTGAGAATCTCACACTTTCTCTCTCGCAAAAATAAATGTATTTTCTAATTTCTATCAAAGATTTATAGCATGTTTAAATATCTTTCAAAGTACTAAACTGATTCTTTTTTGTGTAATTCCAGAGGTTCTCCACATTGGTCACTGTCACAACTAGTTTATTTGTGGGAGCTGTTATTTTATGTAAGTACCATTTTAATTAATACTTTGTATCCAAACTGTGCGTATGTGTGTCGCATGCCTATCTATTTCTTTCATTGCGGAATTGTGTGTAGATACTGTATATTAGAATGTGGACACAAGGTGTCAAGGAAAACCGTGGACCAAGTCAATAATTTTAAAAGTATTAGGGTTATCGTATATTTTTATGTAGTTATATAGAAATCCCTAATGTCTCTACGCGATTAGATAGCTTTAGGAGGACTGGCTCCCTTTTTAGCGGGGTAGGGGGGCTATCTTGCAGTTAGAGATCGGGGAAAGAAAATCAGTTATAAAATTAGAGCGTTGGAAAATTAGTACTAAGCACTTTTTTCTTTACACTCCAACTCTTACAGAAGATTAAAAAAAAACTTGAAACAAGGGAAAACTATACAGTCTGTCTTCCTCCCCCCCCCCCCGCTCCTCCCCCCCCCCAAAAAAAAGAAAAATCGAATGATTAGACAATGCGACAGACTTAAATTGGCTTTATTATACACAAAATGTTCACCTTCAGTAACATGGCATGCTTACACACATGTAATAAGATGTCTCCGTGAACTTTCCAATGTCTCTATTTTTACATAAATTATCTCTTAAAATCGTTATTTAGAGAGCTATTTTGCAACTTTTTTTATGGCATACGATATGCTTAGTATTAATTTTGCAACGCTCTATAACTTTGTGCTTGACTCTTCCCTATCTTGAACAGAAATCGGGACAACCCTCCCCCCCCCCATATCCATAAAAAAGGTCTCAGCTTTCCTAATAATGTCTCCAAAGAGCTATAATCGATTTATATCTTGTGGTCCTCAAAGATTGTTTCATTGCGAAGTGCCAAGAGTATTTTCCTAAACACCTGCATAGAAAAAAAATCAAAAACGATAACCCTAATACTTCCTAAGTTATTGTCCTGGTCCATTCACTTTCCTTGACACTCTGTATATTATAGATGCATTGGATATGCATTCGGTCGAATATATTTTTAGATTATGTGGTTAAATACCTATTTATTACATTCTCACACTATTGTGAAGCGAAAGAATTATTTTATTAAAATATTCAAATTTAATGATTTAACGAAAAAACATGTTTAAGGACCTCAACACATCTCGAGCACTTCTAGAATGATCCCCATCTGTGTATGAAGTATAGATATGATAATTCAACGGAAAATGCCCGTATCGCTCTAAAATTTTAACTGTATATTCAATTCATATAAAACTAAAGTTAGAGAGACATTTTTTCAATTCGCATAATCAGAACTTGAATTATTTGAGAATTAAAATTTTTACGTCATTATTTCCTGGGATATGCAATGATAATTCCCAAAACAATCACGGCAATGTAGCCTATTCGGAAAGATGATAATTTGAACTACACTACAGATTTGAACGATATTAAAATGATATACAGGGTTCTTAAAGTAAAGGTCCATGAATGTGCACGTTAGTTGTATCTATAGTAAAGTGACCACGCCCGATCGAATAAAAGTGATTGCAGCTTCCGTAGTGGATAATTTTAAAATTTAGGATATCGCACTCGGCAACAAAGCGAGATAACCGAAAAAAACAGTTACAAAGTTGTAGAGTCTAATGTTGAAGACCCAGACCGTCCGACTCATCCTGAGGACTTGAGCAACTATTTGGACGGTCGGGAAAGTAGAGTCTAATGTGTAATAATCTAATGTGTAGAGTCTAATGTGTAATAATCGACATTAAGAACGAATTAAACGCGTATACAGAAGGATACCTATCAAAAATTACTTATTATCAGGGTCTCTAACACTGTGACATCTGCAATACTTTCCAAAGTACGCTATAAAATTATTTCTGGAATTCAAATGTACATTGTCTGTGACACACATTACTTTCCTTATATACATAATGTATAAGGAAAGTATTGTGACGGGGTCGAAAATTCGAATTCGAGTTTTCGACGGGACAGCACGTTTCAAGCATCCCTGATCACGAATCAAACATTTTTGAAGTGGATTGTGTGTGTGTGTGTGTGTGTGTGTGTGTGTGTGTGTGTGTGTGTCAGTGTCAGTGAGTCTGTGGAGACGATAACTGACGAACGAATGGACCGATTCGAATGAAATTTGGTACAAAAATCACAATCCATAATCACTGGAAGCTTATTGTTTTTATACGCAATCGAATGTTCAGAACCCCCTGAATTTTCGGATGAAATTTTGAAAAAATCGTCAAAAAATCAAAATCGCTGATAAAGTTATGCAAATAGACATTTCCTGTGTAATTTTTCATTAGAAAACGATTGGCATAAATTTTAGAATGCTAACACGAATCATTCTCGAGATATTGCACATTTTTCAAAAAAAGTATCAAAAAGTCATATAAAATAAAAAAAAATATTTACTATTGAGAAACATGTTCACTTTTCATATGTAATACCATGCGATAAATTTTGTGGCATCATTCTCGTGGATCTAGCTCGTTCCATTCATGATAAAAGATACTTTGAGTAATACTTTTGTATTTGAACGCCAATAGTCATTTATCTGCTGTAAGAATAACTTATTTCTTCGTCCATAACGCTTGGCGAGATTTTGGTGACGAATTTGGTTTAATGTCGCCAACTTGACGACTTTTTTAAATGTTGCTAAATTAACGAAAACCTCTCCAAATGGATAAAATTGGCCCTAAATCAATGACGACTCATTGATGATGACGATATGGAAAATGACAACTCATTGACGAAAATTCAATATCTTGGAAAGAGTATAAATAACTACTATAAAAATAATCTATTTTTTTTTTACTGTAAAAGTAGTAAATTCATTGCATTATATAATGAAAGTCATGTGCTGCCCACATCAGATTTTTTTAAACAGGCTCTACAGTACGAAAATCCATACATTTTTGTTCGCGCATATACTGCAATATGATGAACTTGTATAATATGCACTGGACTGACTGAGCTGGTGATGTAGCAAAGTTATCGAGCACTTCCACTATAGATAGAATCTAATATATAATATGAAATGGTGTGAAATGACTAGTATATAATATGCACCAACTTTGATTAAGTGTGTAGGTATCGCATTTAATGGCAACTGGTATATAATATGAAATGGCTAGTATATAATATGCAACAACTTTAAGTGTGTTGGTATCGCATTTAATGACCGCTAGTATATAACATGAAATGGCTTGAAATGGCTAGTATACAATATGCAGCAACTTTAATTAAGTGTGTAGATATCACATTTAATGACCACTAGTATGTAATATGTAATGGTGTGAAATGGCTAGTATATAATATGCAACAACTTTGTAAGTATTACATTTAATGACCACTGGTATATAATATGAAATGGTGTGAAATGGCTAGTATATAATATAGATATTGAATAATATGCTTGCTCTTATGCAACCTACAAACATCAACTGGAATTCTCAATTGGAATTTCCACTTTTATAATCTTGCGTAAAATCCCGAAGTTGACACCATTGCCTACATATTGAGGACTTAGCCTGATTTAGAATGTCTAGAAACTGTGCTTCTCAATCCTCTTGAATTGCGAACAACGGAATATATAAATTACAATAATTCCATCAAAATGCTGCTAAAAATACCTGGATAAAAATATTCGTTGGTAAAACAGCATAAAACAAAATGTAAGAGTAGCAACCGGTTTCGGACGCAAAACAATCCTTCTTCAGTAGAGTTAACTTTAAAACGTTAAATTAATGTAAAATACATTTTGAAACTTATCTAAAATATCGTGTTCTTAAACACTAAACAACGGAATAAATTGTAGAATATGGTTTAAAATCACCCTGATTGTTGATTATCACCAAGCAACTCCTCGATCCCGAACACCGGTATGCTGGCCAAATTCTGTTGCTAATTTAATAGTTTTATACTATTTTGGCATTTTATTTTTATCAAATTATTAGGTGAAAAACTTTATTAGTATTTTATTGTTCATTATTTTCATTATAAGTTCTTAATAACAACGGAAGAATTAATTTTATTCATGGTATCATTTATTTGAGAGGGTTGACCTATTATACATCCTTAAATCTACTTTTTCACTACATAATCAACAATCAGGATGATTTTAAACCATATTCTACAATTTATTTCGTTGTTTAGTGTTTAAGAACACGATATTTTAGATAAGTTTCAAAATGTATTTCACATTAATTCAGCATTTTAAAGTTTATAGTCATTTTGTATCTAACTATGTAACCAACTTACTTCTAAAATAGGTGTGAATTTTAATTCCCTCAGTCAAAAATTACAAATCCGTTAACATTTTTGTTGCTGTTAGTTTATTTATTCTATATTTTCCAGTTTTTTTTATGTTTCTTCATACAGAGTGTTCCAAAAAAGATGACTTGACTGAACATCTTTTGAACGATTGGACGCAGACCCATGGTTCTAACTTAAAGAAATGTTTCGAATAAAGTAGATGTTCAGGCGTGACACATTCTAGTAAAAAGTTCAAAATTTAACTTTTAATACGGTCCCTCTAACAAAGGAAATTCCAATAAGAAAATTGCTCCTTATTAATTTAGCACGTCCGAGACGGAGCCGATTTTGATATACTTTCCGTTCAGCCCGCAGAGTGACCGTACAGAATATTGTAGACAAACACTAACGCGCTCAACGCAACAAAGATCTAGAGGAAAATAACAAATTTCGATTTTTCATTTTTATTCTGTTTTTAAAATTAGCATTATCTTTCAGGATAAAGAAAACCCGATCAATTACTTCTGTAAAACAAGGAAAATATTTAGGAACTTTTTACTTTTTTGAACTTCTGTATGAAAAAATTGTTCTTCGGAAAATAATTAAGAAAATAGTTTGCAATCGAGAACTGATGAAAAGATATATTTTTTTGTTTCTCATTGTACAAAGAAATTATTGTTTATCTAAAAATTTTCCAATCTGAGATTTTGACGAATTGCCTATTTTAAAACTTGACCACATTTAAAACATTTTAAATTACCAGTCTGTGTGCGCATATATTTATATGTTAATATATATATATGTGAGGTGTAGACCTATAGTATGTACCGCTGAGAAATTCGTGTGTTTTAGAATGAAGAAGTATTATTGTAAAACGAAGAAAAGTGTAGTGGTAGAATGAAAGTGCAGTTGTAGGATGAATGACAGTGCAGCTGTATAATGAATAAAAATGCTGTTGGAGAGAGAATAAATGTGTAGTTATTGAATGAATAAAAATGTAGTTGTAGAATAAATAAAAGTGTAGTTGTAGAATGAATAAAAGTGTAGCTGTAGAATGAATAATCTATAGTGTAAAAAGAATAAATGTAATGAGAATGAATAATTATGCAACTGCAGAATGAATAATTGTGTATATGTAGAATGAATAAGTACGCATCTGTAGAATGAGTTGTTGTGTAGGTGTAGAATGAATAATTGTGTAGCTGTTTAATGAGTAATTATATAGCTGTGGGATAAATAAAAGTATAGATATAGGCTGAATGGAATTATAATTAGACAATTATTGGAAGTATAGTTGTAAGATGATTGAAAGTATAGTTGTAGGATGAATGAAAGCATACTTGTTGGATGAATGAATGCATAGTTATAAAATAATTACAGTTATAAAACTAATAAAATACAGTTGTAGAATGAATAAATGAATAGTTTTAGAACGAATGCAATAATAGTTCGAGAATGGATAAACGTATAATTATAGACTAACAAAGTTGTGTGAGGAATAAAAGTATAGTTGTATACTGACAAAGAAATTGTTTTAAAAAATAATTTGATCTTTCTTATACTTATATAAGTTATACTTATTGCAAGTGAGTTTACATAAATACGTAAAAGAAAAGAAGTAGATGAAATATACAAAGGATGAATGACAGTATACGTGTAGAATAAATAAAAGTATAATTTGCATGGTAATTATCGATTATTACTGTGTAATAAAGGTGAGTATATAGTTATAAGATAAATGAAGTTATAGGTGTAGAGAAAATGAAAGTATATTTGTAGAAAAAGAGAAAGTATAGTTGTAGATAAAATGAAGGTATAATTTTAGAAAAATCTAAGGTATAGTTGTATAAAAAATAAAAGTATAATTATAAGATGAGAGGACACATAGTTATAAGATGAATGACAGCATACTTGTTGAATAAATGACAGCATAGTTATTAGTTAAATAACATTATAGTTATTGAAAGAATCACAGAATAATTGTGTGATATAGTTTTCTAATACTTCTTTAAAGAAAACATATATATGAAAATTCGGTAACTGTTTTCTTTAAGGAAGTTATATTTTCACAGGAAGTAGTTTTATTTGTTGTGAATGAAGGTAAAGTTCTAGGCAAATGAAATATATTTATATTATGAATGAAATCATAGTTGCATAACCAGTGAAAATGTAGTTGTATAGAGAGTAAAGATATATTTGCATAACGAGTGAAACTATAATTGTATATCGAGTGAAAGTGTATTTGTATGTCAAGAGAATGTATAATTGCGTGATACAGAAAGTATAGTTGTAAGGCGAAGGCGAGTGAATGTATTAATTGTATGACAAATGTAAATATAATTGTATGACGTATTGAAGTATAATTGTATAGCGAATGAAAGTATATGTGTATGGCGAATTTAAAGTATCGTTGTACGGCAAGGAAAGTATTATTTTCCGAAAAAATACATTTTTACCTTTCTCATTTTATAGAGAAATTATTAATTGTTATCCCAAAATTTTTCCTATTCGAGATTTTGTCAGAATAGTACATTTTAAAACCTGACCACATTTAAAACCTAAACATATTTACATTCTTGAAGATGTTTGTCCATCGCATTTTATATTTGCGTGCATGTATGTTTGCGTGTGTATGTGAGTGTTTTTGTTTGTACTCGTGTATTTGCGTTTGCTTGTGTATGTGAGTGTGAGGTGAGAATTAAGAACGTATTCAAGTACGGCTATTAAATTTATGTGTTGTAAAATTAATAAAATTATAGTTGTACTATAACTATAATTTTTTAAGGCTACAACCTGTAACCTCAAAAAGTGTAGTTTAACAATCAATGGGATTGTACGTGTAGAATGAAAAAGGGTAGTTGTAGAATTAATAAAAGTGTAGTTGTAGAATGTATAAATGTGTAGTTGTAGAATGTATAAATGTGTAGTTGTAGAATGAATTAAAGTGCAGATGCAGAATGAATAATTGTGTGCCTGTTGAATAATTGCACAGCTGTAGAATAAATATTGCGTGTATGTAGAATGAATAATTTGCTTATGTGTAGAATAAATTATGTGTAGCTACGGAAAAATTAATGTATAGCTGAAGAATGGATGAAGAATGAATGAAATTGTAGTTGCATAATAAATGAAAGTGTAGTGATATAATTACAGTTGTATGCTGAAGAAAATATGGCTGTAGAACGAATGAAAGGATGGTTAAAGAATGAGTAAAAGTATATTTTAGAATGATAAAGAATACCACAATAAATGAAAATATTGTTGTATACTAAATGAAGTTATATTATGAATAAAACATAGTTTGTTGCAAAATAACAAAATCTGTTAAAATTTCAATACGATCTTTATGATTTTTTTCCTAATTGAAAGTTATACATATTGTAAGTGGGTCTATTAGAAAGAAAAGCTATAGGTGAAATACGCAAAATACAGTTACAAAATAAATTGAAGTAATGTTGGATAAATGAAAGTATAGTTGCAAGATAAAAGCATGACTGCAGAATGAGTAAAGTATAATTGAAATTGCATAATACATATAAAAGTGCATGTAGTTGTAAGGTAAATGAAGGTATATTAGTAGAAAAAACGAATAGCTGTAGGATAAAGGAAATAATCGTCTTAGGGTTACTAAAGTATAGTTGTAGGATGAGGAAATGCATCCTCAATAGCTGTAGGAAGGGAAATAATAGTCTTATGATTAATGAAAGTATGGCTGTGAGATTAGGAAATGTATACTTAAAGGATGAATGGCACAATTATTGGATAAAAACATCATAGTTAGTGGTTAAATAAAATCATATTCCTTTGAAGAATCACGGAATGATTGTATGGCTATTTAAGTTTTGTCCTAGTCAAATTAAATATAGTTGTATGACGAATGAAGGAATAGTTGCATTTCGAGTGAAAATATAGTTGCAATTTGAGTTAAAATATAATTTTATGTCGAGCGAAACTATAGTTGTGTGGTAATGAAAATATGCAGTTGTAAATTGTATGGCGTGTGAAGGCATAATTTTTATGACGAGTGTAAAAATAATTATGTGGCAAATGGAAGTATAGTTGTATGGTGAGTGAAAATATAACTGTATGGAGACAAGAAAATAAAGTCGTATGAATGCATAGTCTTATAGCGAGTGAATGTATAGTCTTATAGCGAGTGAATGCATAGTCGTATAGCGAGTGAAAATATAACTGTATAGAGACAAGAAAATAAAGTCGTATGAATGTATAGTCGTATAGCGATTGAATGTATAGTCGTATAGCGATTGAATGTATAGTCGTATAGCGATTGAATGTATAGTCGTATAGCGATTGAATGTATAGTCGTATAGCGATTGAATGTATCACTCACATAGCGAGTGAATGTATAATAGTATCGCGAGTGAATGTATAACCGCATGGAGACAAGAAAATAGTCATATGAATGTATAGTTGCATAGCGAGTGAATGTATAGTTGTATAGTGAGTGAATGTATAACCGTATCACTAGTGAATATATAATCGTATAGCGAGTAAGAAGTATATTTGTATGACTAATGAAAATATAGTTGTACGACAAGTGAAATTATAGATTTATTACTATAACTTAATTATTACTATAACTTAATTATTACTATAACTTAATTTATTACTATAACTTAAAATTCAGCACGTAATAGTTCTGTATATATGTATACTAAAATTAAGACTAAATAAAATTTGATGCCTGTGACACTTACTGTAATCATGTGGGGTGCAGGGCTGGGTTTGTACTTTATTTATAAAAACACAGGTTAGCAGGATTTGAGTTAAAATGTTTATTTGCATTAGATGTTCTGTCTTGAGAGCTCTAAGCGGCCTTTTATTCCACTTATCGTAAATCCAAATGTGAGGTGTCTGATCGGGGCGAGTTCGTACTTAGTTTCAAAAAATTCGTTTCCCCAATTTTCAATTGAAAACTTTCGAAGCAACGAATTACCCATCATAAATCCTCATGGGAAGTGTCCTACCAGGCCAGTTTCGAACTTAGTTTAAAAAAAATTGGTCTTTGAATTTCTGTTAGATTTTCCCTTAGCATCGTATTTACTGTCCTACGGACCATAATTTCTGTTAAATGGTTTCTTAGCATCGGGTCACTTTGTCCACCTACCCTAAACCCACATGTGAGGTTTCGGGTCAGCCCGGGTTCTTACTTAGTTTTAGAAAATTCGGGTCCACTGGGTTACTGTTGAAAAGTTTTGCAGCATCGGATTTGAGGGACCCCAAGCTACCACTTAATCTGCTTATCGTAAATCTACTTGCGAGATTTAGGGGCCAGGCCGGGTTCGTTTGTAGTCTGTAAAGCATTCTAGTTCGCTCTAATTTGCAAACCGGGGCGAATTTGTATCCTAGTATATTGAAACTTACAATGTGCCACTGACCTTTATTATCGTATGCTTTTATTTATAAATTTTATACGCAATTTGTTCAAAATATCAGTTACATTTTCCAGTATAGTTGTCAAAATGCACATGTTCATTTATCGTGATATTACTTGTTTTGTTTTTCTTTTTTTCTCCCCCCCCCCATATTTTTATTACCTAAATTTAAGGTATATTACCTTAGAAATTTCACTGTTTTCCGTTTTACTATTCAATGTTTTACAAGCATAGACACACACACACACAGTGCACATCACAAAAGATGTTCCTGTCTTTATAAAAATGTTTATTCTACACGAAACTTTTTGTGTCGAACGCTTTTCATAAAAAAAAAAAAATCTCAACATGCTATTATTCTTCACATACATATAATATATATAAACAAATAGATGCGAAACGTAAGAGGGAAATTATAGAATGAAAGTATTGTTGTAGATTGAATGACAGTGAAGTGATAGAATGAATAAAAGTGTAGTTGTGGAATGAATAAAAGTGTAGCTGTAGATTGAATAATTGTGATGTGGCATAGTTGTAGAATGAATAAAAGTGTAGCTATAGAATGAATAATTGTGATGTAGCATAGTTGTAAAATGAATAAAAGTGTAGTTGTACAATAAATAAAAGTGTAGCTGTAAAATGAATAAATATGTAGTTCTGAATTAAATAAATTGTAGCTATAGAATGCATAATTGTGCTGTAGCATACTTATAGAATGAATAAATGTGTAGCTGTTGAATGAAAAACTGTGCTGTAATGTAGTTGTAGAATTAATAAAAGTGTAGCTGTAGATTGAATAAAAGTGTAGCTGTAGATTGAATAAAAGAGATACATTTTTACTTTTCTCATTGTACAGAGAAATTGTTTTCTAAAAAATTTTCCTTTTCGAGATTTTACCAGAAAAGCACAGTTTAAAACCTGAACATATTTAACTTTCTTAAAAATCTCAGTCCATGTGTGTTTGTGTGCGTGTGTATATATTTGAGTGCGTGTATATGTTTGTGTGGGTGCACATGTTTGTGTGCGTGCACATGTTTGTGTGCGTGCATATGTTTGTGTGTGTGCATATGTTTGTGTGTGTGCATATGTTTGTGTGAGTGTATATGTTTGTTTGTGTGAGTGTATATGTTTGTGTGTGTGAGTGTATATGTTTGTGTGTGTGTATATGTTTGTGTGCGTGTATATGTTTGTGTGTGTGCATATGTTTGTGTGCGTGTATATGTTTGTGTGTGTGTATGTGTATATGTTTGCGTGTGTATATGTTTATGTGCATATATGTATGTCTGAATGTGTATGTGTGTGAGGTTAGGACCTGATAATTCAAAAATGAATGCAAGTACCACTATGAAATTTGTGTTGTAGAATGGATAAAAGTGTAGTTGTAGAATGAATAAATATGTAGTTGAGAATTAAATAAATTGTAGCTACGGAAATAATTAATGTATATCTGAAGAATGAATGAAAATATGTAGAATAAATAAAAGTGTAGGGAAATAATCACAGTTGCATAATGAAAGAATTATAGATGTAAAACGAATAAAAGAACAGAGAATGAGTAAAAATATATTTTTAGGATGATAAAAACAGTTGTACAGTATATAAAAGTATAATTGTAGGCCGAATGAGTGTTGATGATAAACAAATATATAGTTATTCGCAACAATGAAATCGGTTAAATTTAAATGCGATCCTTCTTATGTTTTGTTAATTGAAATTTATACGTATTGTAAGTACATCTACCAGAAAAAAGTTGTAGAAAAGTACAATTACAGAATAAATTTAAATACTGTAGGATGAATGAAAGTATAATTGTAGGATAAAAATGTGCTTGTAAAATGAGTGAAAGATGAATAAAAGTATTTTTGCACAATGCAATAGAGAGTATATGTATATAAAACGCAAAATTCGCATATAAGGGTCATTCCCCAAAATATGGAAAATACTTTAATTTGCAGATATCGGCTATTCCATGCTGACCGAGCACATAATAAACGCGAAAACTGTCCACGGATGATGCTATATGTAATGGGAGTGTTTTCCATTGAGTATATGTAGTTGTAAGATAAATGAAGGTACAGTAGTAGAAAAGGAATAAGTACAATAAGGGAAAACATAGTCTTAAAATGACTGAAAGTATAGTTGCATAGTCGTTAGATGAATGACATCATAGTTATTGGATAAATGACATAAATCATACTTAGTGTTTAAATAGCATACATCAGCGAGTGGCATACATCAGTGGTATAGCGAGTGAACTCATTGTTATGTAGCGAGTGAAAATATGGTTGCATAGAGGGTGGAAATATAGTTACATGGTGAGTTAAAATTTTGTAGAGTGAAGGTATAATTGCATGGCACTGAAAATATACAGTTGTAAATTGCATGGCGAGTGAAACTATAATTGTGTGGCAAATGAAAGTATAATTCTGTGGCGATTGAAAATATAATTGTTTGACGAGTGAAAATAAAGTCGTATATATATGTATGTATAGTCGTATGTGTGTATGTATAGTCGTATGTATGTATGTATGTATGTATGGTCGTATGGAGAGTGAATGTATAAGCGTATATCGTGTAAAAGTATAGTTGCATGGCTAATGAAAATATAGCTGTATAACTGGTGAAAATATAGTTGTATGGGAAGCAACAATATAGTAATATAGAGAGTCAAATTACAGATATTTTGAGGTATGGACAGTGAAAACATAATATATTGTGTGAAAGTATTGCTATATCAAGAGTCATGGCGAGTGAATGTACATTTGTATGGCGAGTGAAAGTACAGTTGTATGTAACATGAAAGTGCAATTATAGAGCGATTGAAAGTACAGTTGTATGGCGATTGAATGTACAGTTGTATGGCAATTGAATGTACAGTTGTATGGCGATTGAATGTAAAGTTGTATGGGGAAGTGATAATATAGTTATATGGCGAGTTGAAATTGCAGTTGTATGGTGAGTGAATGTATAGTTATAGAATGAGTGAAATTATAGTTTTAGAATGAGTGAAAGTATAATTATAGATTAGGAAAGTTTTGTTATAGAAAATTTAAATTATTAAAATATTTTATAATGGAACTTACCATATGCGAAAGACATTTATTATCGTATGCTTCTTTTATAAATTTTAAATTCGATTTGGTTAATAATATATATGTAAAAATACACATGTCCATTTATTGTAAAGTTACAAAGTTTTTTCACATTTTTATTGCCTAATTTAAAATATATTATTTCAGACATTTTAAAATTGTTCAATGTTTTATAAGCATAGTCAGTGCACATCACAAACGCGAAAATCTAAAGATATTCCTCATTGCATAAAAATATTCATTCTATTAGAAAGTTCTTGTATCAAAAGCTTTTCATAAGAATGTCTCAATAGGATATTGCCGTTCGCATGTAATATTTATATACAAATATAAACGAAACTTAAGAGTGGATTCTTAAATTTGGCTTCTTAGTTCCAATCCATGGATTGTAAAAACTTCTGGTACTGCAATCCCTATAGTTAGAGCTGACAAACACCAAATAACCTTCGGGCTTTGTGATTAGGAATCTGGCCTACAACCTCATGTAATCTGAGCTAAATCTTCTGCAAATTTGATGTCGGTCACATGGTATGAAAGATTTTCTTAATTTCTACACAAGTTCGGAAAATGGTGACATATATCAGTGTCCTTGCTGAAAGAGTAGTTAATGAGAGTGCCGTGCTAATGCGCTCTAAGAAGAGTGAAACAAACCCACTGTTTCTGGTTGCTGTGGAAAATCCCTTGTAGCAAACTTTGTAACTATGAATCGAAATATAGTTGTTGGAGTGAAAATGCAATATTGAAACTCGTGCATGAGGAGGATATTTGAAAATGCATTCGTAAAAAATAACGGTAAAAGTAGAGTTGCACAATAAGTAAAAATGTAGTTGCTTGACTAGTAAAAGATTACGTAGTGATAAATGAAAATGTAGTTGCATAAGTGATGAGTAGTAGCATTAGCATGATATGCGAATGTATAGTAGCATAAGTGAAAGTGTAGTAGCTCGATTAATGAAACGGTAACTGCTTAAGTAAAAGCCTAGTTCTGTAAGTGAAAGTGCGGTTGCGTAAAAAAACGTATTGTTATGATAAGTGAAAGTATAGTAGCATGAGAAAATATTTTTTCAAAGCGATTAAAAGTATAATTACAAAAGAAAAATTAAAAGTTTAGAAATGTGTCTATGGATTTTAGAATAAATAAAAATATAGGGTAAGATGAGTTCGAACAAAATTACGTGATGAAAGAAAGTGAAATTGAAAGATGAAAGCATGATAGATGAATAAAAGTAAGTAATCAAGAAGAAATTGTGGTTGCATGATAAATGAAACTGTAGTCGATTGAAAGTATAGTTGCATAAGTAAAAGTGTAATTACAAGATGTTTGAATGTATATTTCATAAGAAAAATGTAAATGCGTGATCATTGCACGTGTAGTTGAATAAGTGTGTAATTGTATGAGATGTAAGATTACAGTTGCAATACAAACTAAAGAAAATTATACTGTAGTGTCTTTATGATGAATAAAGTGTAAGGGATAAATGATAGATGAGTAAAAGTATAATATGAAAAACAAAGTAATTGTAAGATATATGAAATTGATTGATCATTGAATTTCCAATTGCGTAAGTAAATGCGTAATTGCATGGTAAGAAAAAGTAAAATTTCATGGTAAAATGAATCAAATTACACGATAACTGAAGTATATTTTCAGGACGAGTGAAGTCATAGTCGCAGTATAAATAAAAAAAAATTGAAAAATGTGGTTGTAAATTTATAGGATGAGTTAAAGTATAGCTTTAAAGTGATGAAAATTATAAATGCATCATGAGTGAAAGCGTGACTGAACGATGAAAGACTAGGAAATTTGTAAAATTAAGAAAAGGTATATAAGATGTATGAGTGAAAATGTAGATGATATATCAGCAAAATTATAGTTAATGTACGAGTAAAATTATAATTGATGCATGATTAAATTATAGTTGATATATGAGTAAAATTATAGTTTGTGAATGAATTCTATGACCATTGCTACATGAGTAATATGACAGTTCATATATGAGTTAAGTGACAGTTCATGAGTTAAGTGGCAGCAAATGTGTAAGTGAAATGACATTTGAAATGAAAAATTAGATATTGTATGAAGGTAACGATAGATATTATACGAACGATGAACTGAAGTATATTTTACAACTGGTGTATGAATGAAATAACAGTTGGTTTACGAATGAAATGACAGTTGGTGTATGCATAAAAATACAGTTGATGTAAAAAAATGACAGTTGATGTATAAAAAATGACAATTGATGTATAAAAAATGACAGTTGATGTATAAAAAATGACAGTTGATGTATGAAAGAAATAATTAAGGTATGACAGAAATGACAGTTGATGTATGTGAAAAATAATAGTTCATGTATGAGAGAAATGACAGTTGATATGAGTAAAATAACAATTCATATATGAGTAAAATAACAGTTGATATGTGTGAAATGACAGTTGATGTTTGGGAGAAATAACAGTTGATATGAGTAAAATGACGGTTAATAATATAGTTGATGTATGGATGAGCTGACAGATGATGTATAAGTAAAATGACAGGTACCGTTTGAGTGACATGACGAATAACGAATGAAATGACAGATGATGAATGAATGAAATTACAGTGTATGAGTGAAAGATGATGTATGAATGAAGTGACAATTGAGGCATGAGTTAAACGACAGTTGATATAAGTGAAATGACTGTAAATATTGGAGTGAAATGACAGTAGTTGTATGAGAGAAATGACAGTAAATGTATGTATGATTGAAATGACAGTTAAAGAGAAACGACTGATATTATGTATATGAATGAAAAGATTGATATTGTACGAATGATGAACTGAAGTATATTTTCAGGTCGAGTGAAAGCGTAGTTGTCGAATAAATGAAAACAAAATGTGTCTATATATTTATAGGATATACTAAAGTACAACTCTAAAGAGATACAAAATATAGTTGAGTCATGAGTGAAATTGCGAATGAATAATGAAAGATGGGTAACATTATAAATTTAAGAAAAGTATACATGATGTATGAGTGAAAAGAAAGATGAAGCATGAGTAAAATTATGACTGGTGTACGAGTAAAATTATAGCTAATGTATCAGTGGAATTATAGTTGATGTATAAATGAAATACCCGTTGAAGTATGAATGAAATGTCATTTGATGCATGAATGAAATGAGAGTTGGTGTATAAGTGAAAGGACAGTTGGTATTACAAGTGAAAGGACAGTTGGCATTATAAGTGAAAGGTCAGTTGTATGTATGAAATGATAATTGATGTATGAGTGAAATGACAGTTGATATATTATTGAATATATTCTTGACGTATGAATGAAATGACAAATGATGTATTAGTGATATGTTATGTAACATAGAGAAAAATGGCAGTCGACATATGTGTTTGATGACAAATGACTTACAAATGAAATGGCAGGTGATGTATGAGTGAAATAACAGTGAATGAGTGAAATGACAGTTAAAATGAAACAATAGATGCTGGGCGAATAAAACGATAGATATTGTACGAATGATGAACTGAAAAAAAATTTCTGGACGAACGTAGGCATTTTTGCCGAATAAATGAAGTAATTGCAAAATGTGTCTGTTTATTTCTCAGATATGCTAATTTAAAGCTTTAAAGTGACCAAAATTATAGTTGCATCATGAGTGAAAGTAAGCCAGAACAATGAAAGTTATGCACAAGAATAAAATTAAGAAAATGTATATATGATGCATAGGAGAAAAAAATAGATGATGTATTAGGAAAATTATAGTTGATGTACGAGTAAAATTTTAGTTGATGTATGAGTGAATAGTTGATGTATGTATTAAACGCCAATTGAAGTATGAATAAAATGACTGTTGGTGTATGAATGAAATGACAGTTGATGTATGAATGAAACGGCAGTTGATGTATGAGTGAAATGACAGTTGATGCATGAGTGAAATTATAGTTGATGTATAGATTAAATGAAAGGTGGTGTGTGAGTGAAATGACAGGCGACGTATGAATGAAATAAAAAATGACGTACAAATAAAATGGCAGGTAATATATGAGTGAAGTAAAAATTGATAAATGAGTGAAATGACAGTTGAAATAAAACGCTAAATGTACGAATGAAACGATAGATATTGTGGGAATAATAAACTGAAGTATATTTTCTGGGAGAGTGAAGACATAGTGGCACGAATAACTGTAATTACTGAGTGTTACTGAATAACAAAAGATGAGTAATAGTATAAAGTTTATAAAGTATATATAATGTATGTGTGAAACGATGGATAATGCATGAGTCAAATTATACTTGATGTACAAGTAAAATTATAGTTCATGTATAAGCGAAATTATAGTTGATGTATGAATGAACAGACAGTTGGTGTGTAAATGAAACGGCAGTTGATGCATAAGTGAAACGATATATGATGTTTGACTGAAGCGATGGGTGATGCATATATAAAATTATAGTTGATGTATGAATGAAATTATAGTGGATGTAAGGAAGAAATGTCAATTGATGTATCAGTGAAATGACAGATGTTGTATGAATGAAATTATAGTGGATGTAAGAAAGAAATGTCAATTGATGTATCAGTGAAATTATAGTGGATGTAAGAAAGAAATGGCAATTGATGTATCAGTGAAATGACAGATGTTGCATGAATGAAATGAAAGTCGATGTATCAGTGAGATGACAGATGACGTATGAATGAAATGAAAGTTTGTATATCAGTGAAGTGATATTTGATGTACGGATGAAATGAGGGGTGATGTATGAGAAAAATGACACAGGGGAAACGTATGAAATGATTTGTGATCAATGAGTGAAATCACAGTACATGCGTGATAGTTAGTGTATGAGTGAAATGACAGTTGATGTATGAGTGAAATGACAGTTTATGTATGAGTGAAATGACAGTTTATGTATGAGTGAAATGACAGTTGATGTATGAGTGAAATGACAATTTATATATGAGGGAAATGACAGTTAATATATGAGTGAAGTGACAACAAATGTATGAGAGAAATGAGAGATAAAATGAAACGATAGATGTTATCTAATGAAACGATATATCTTATACGAAAGATGAACTTAAGTATATTTTCAGGGCAAGTGAGGGCATAGTCGCTAAATAAAAGAAATAATGTCTTTGTTTATTCATAGGAAACTGAAGGATAGCTTTAAAGTGACTTAACTTATAGTTGCATGAGTGAAAGTGCGACTGAACGAAGAAAGATAAGTAAAATTATAAAGTTGAAAAAGATGTATATGATGTATAAGTGAAACAATAGATGATACATGAGTGAAATTACGATTACTGTAAGAGTAAAATATGAGTTGATATAGGAGTAAAATTATAGTTGATGTATGGGTAAAATTAAATTTGATGTATGAATGATATGCCATTTAATGTATGAATGCTGTGATGAATGCTGTGAAATGATAGTTGATGTAGGAATGAAATGATAGTTGATGTATGAATGAAATGACAGTTGTAGGAATAAAATGACAGTTGATGTATGAGTGAAACAACCGTTTATCTGTGAGTGAAATAACAGTTGATAGAGAAAATTATAGTTGATGTATGGATAACATGAAAGTTGATTTATGGATGACACGACAGTTGGTGTATGAGTGAAATTACAGTTGACGTATAAGTGAAATTACAGGTGCCGTATGAGTGAAATTACAGATGCCGTATGAGTGATTAAAATGGCAGGCGACCTATAAGGGAAAAAGTAACGTAAGAAAAAAATGACAGGTGATACATGAGTGGAATAACAATTGAAGTATGAGTGAAATGGCAATTGAAATGTGAATGAAATGACAGTTGAAGCATATGTGAAATAACAGTTGAAGTATGGGTGAAATGACAATTGAAGTATGAGTGAAATGGCAATTGAAGTATGAGTGAAATGACAATTGAAGTTTCTGTGAAATGACAATTAAAATATGAATGAAATGACAGTTGAAGTATGAGTGAAATGACAATTGAAGTATAAGTGAAATGACAATTTATGTTTCTATGAAATGACAATTAAAATATGAGTGAAATGACAATTAAAATATGAGTGAAATGACAATTAAAATATGAGTGAAATGACAATTGAAGAATGAGGGAAATGACAATGGATGTAGGAGTGAAATGACAGTAAACGTAGAAATGAAATAATAGTAAACGTATAAGAGAAATAACAGTAAAGGTATGAGTGAAATAATAGTAAACGTATGAGTGAAATGACAGTAAACATATGAGTGAAATAATAGTAAATGTATAAGTGAAATGGCGGTTGCAATGATACGATAGGTAACGATTAATATTGTGCAAATGATGAACTGAAGTATATTTTGAGTTCGAGTGAATGCATAATCATTGCATAAATGAAATTATTACAAAATATATCTGTATATTTATAGCATATACAACTCTAAAGTGATGAGTAAAATTAAAGTTGATGTATGAGTAGAATAATAGTTGATGTATCAGTGGAATTATAGATGATGTATGTATGAAATGCCTGTTTATATATGAATGACAGAGTTGATGCATGAATGAAATGACAGTTGGTGCATGAATGAAATGACAATTGGTGTATCAGCTTATAAGTGAAAGGATAGTTGATGCATGCAAGAATGAGATGGTGTATGAGTTGTTGTTGTTGAGACGCAGATCGTCCGACCTACCAGAAAGGTGTAAGGTAACTGTTTGGACGGCAGGGAAGAGCCACCCAATTTAGACCGGAACCCAGTGGGGGAGACATCCACAGGGACCGTACCCTCCTTCCCCTACCACCAACCTCTCGGAAGGACTTACGGACCCACATGGTTAACGTGATCGTACTCCGCATGAACACGGCGGCAGTTGTGGCGGCGTGCAAATCCAGCGCGCAAACCACCGGGCTACCGCGCCCGAAATGTGCCAACATCACGCGGTATTCCCAGGTGGTCCCCACCCAAGTACTAACCGCGCCCGATGCTGCCTGACTTCGGTGATCTAACGAGAACCGGTGTTTACAGCACGGTACGGCCGTTGGCCCAGATGGTGTATGAGTGAAATGACAGTTCATATATGATTGAAAATATACGTGATGTATGGATGACATGGCAAATGATGTATTAATGAATTGATAAGTAACGTATGAAGAAAATGACAAATTACGTATCAATAAAATGGCAAGTGAAATGGCAAGTAGTAATTACGTATTAATAAATAGTATGAGTGAAATGGCATTTGATAAATGACTGAAATATCAGTTGATATATGAGTGAAATGACAGTTAAAATTAAACGATAGATGTAGATGAATGAAACAATAGATATTGTACCAATGATAAACTGAAGAATATTTTCAGGACGAGTAATAGCATAGTTGTTGAAAAAATGAAGTAATTACAAAATGTGGCTGTATATTTATAGAATATACTAAAGTATAGCTCTAAAGTGGTGCAAATTATAGTTGAATCATGAGTGAAAGTGGGACTGAATAACGAAAGATGAGTAACTAAAAATAAATAAAAAGTATATATAATGTATGAATTAAAGGATAGATTATGCATGAGTAAAATTATAGCTGATGTACTAGTAAAATTATAGCTGATGTATGAGTGGATTTATAGTTGATTTATGAATGAAATACCTGTGGAAGTATGAATGAAATACCTGTGGAAGTATGAATGAAATACCTGTGGAAGTATGAATGAAATACCTGTGGAAGTATGAATGAAATACCTGTGGAAGTATGAATGAAATACCTGTGAAAGTATGAATGAAATACCTGTGGAAGTATGAATGAAATACCTGTGGAAGTATGAATGAAATACCTGTGGAAGTATGAATGAAATACCTGTGGAATTATGTATGAAGTACCTGTGTGGAAGTATGAATGAAATACCTGTGGAATTATGTATGAAGTACCTGTGTGGAAGTATGAATGAAATACCTGTGTGGAAGTATGGATGAAATACCTGTGTGGAAGTATGGATGAAATACCTGTGTGGAAGTATGAATGAAATACCTGTGTGGAAGTATGAATGAAATATCTGTGTGGAAGTATGGATGAAATACCTGTGTGGAAGTATGGATGAAATACCTGTGTGGAAGTATGGATGAAATACCTGTGTGGAAGTATGGATGAAATACCTGTGAAGTATGAATGAAATACCTATGGAAGCATGAATGAAATACCTGTGGAAGTATGAATGAAATACCCGTGGAAGTATGAATGAAATACCCGTGGAAGTATGAATGAAATACCCGTGGAAGTATGAATGAAATACCCGTGGAAGTATGAATGAAATACCCGTGGAAGTATGAATGAAATACCCGTGGAAGTATGAATGAAATACCCGTGGAAGTATGAATGAAATACCCGTGGAAGTATGAATGAAATACCCGTAGAAGTATGAATGAAATACCCGTAGAAGTATGAATGAAATACCCGTAGCAGTATGAATGAAATACCCGTGGAAGTATTAATGAAATACCCGTGGAAATATGAATGAAGTACCTGTGGAAGTATGAATGAAGTACCTGTGGAAGTATGAATGAAATACATGTGGCAGTATGAATGAAATACATGTGGAAGTATGAATGAAGTACCTGTGTGGAAGTATGAATGAAGTACCTGTGTGGAAGTATGAATGAAGTACCTGTGTGGAAGTATGAATGATGTACCTGTGTGGAAGTATGAATGAAGTACCTGTGTGGAAGTATGGATGAAATACCTGTGTGGAAGTATGGATGAAATACCTGTGGAAGTATGAATGAAGTACCTGTGTGGAAGTATGAATGAAGTACCTGTGTGGAAGTATGAATGAAGTACCTGTGTGGAAGTATGAATGAAGTACCTGTGTGGAAGTATGAATGAACTACCTGTGTGGAAGTATGAATGAAATACCTGTGTGGAAGTATGGATGAAGTACCTATGGATGTATGAATGAAATACCTGTGTGGAAGTATGGATGAAATACCTGTGGAAGTATGAATGAAATACCTGTGTGGAAGTATGAATGAAATACCTGTGTGGAAGTATGAATGAAATACCTGTGTGGAAGTATGGATGAAATACCTGTGTGGAAGCATGGATGAAATACCTGTGTGGAAGCATGGATGAAATACCTGTGTAGAAGCATGGATGAAATACCTGTGTGGAAGTATGGATGAAATACCTGTGTAGAAGCATGCATGAAATACCTGTGTGGAAGCATGGATGAAATACCTGTGTGGAAGTATGGATGAAATACCTGTGTGGAAGTATGGATGAAATACCTGTGTGGAAGTATGAATGAAATACCTGTGTGGAAGTATGAATGAAATACCTGTGGAAGTATGAATTAAATACCTGTGGAAGTATGAATGAAACACCAGTTGATGCATGAATGAAATAATATTGCATTATAAGTGAAAATGCGACTGAGCAACGAACGATGAGTAGCAGTATAAAATTAACAAAATGTATATATATGGTGATCTAACGAGAACCGGTGTTTTCGGCACAGTACGGCCGTTGGCCCAGATGGTGTATGCGTGAAATGACAGTTCATATATGAATGAAAATATACGTGATGTATGGATGAAATGGCAAATGATGTATTAACGAATTGATAAGTAACGTATGAAGAAAATGACAAATTACGTATCAATAAAATGGCAAGTGAAATGGCACGTAGTAATTACGTATTAATAAAATAGTATGAGTGAAATGGCATTTGATAAATGAGTGAAATATCAGTTGATATATGAGTGAAATGACAGTTAAAATTAAACTATAGACGTTGATGAATGAAACAATAGATATTGTACCAATGATAAACTGAAGAATTTGTTCAGGACGAGTAATAGCATAGTTGTTGAAAAAATGAAGTAATTACAAAATGTGGCTGTATATTTATAGAATATACTACAGTATAGCTCTAAAGTAATGCAAATTATAATTGAATCATGAGTGAAAGTGGGACTGAATAACGAAAGATGAGTAACTAAAAATAAGTAAAAAGTATATATAATGTATGAATGAAAGGATAGATTATGCATGAGTAAAATTATAGCTGATGTACCAGTAAAATTATAGCTGATGTACTAGTAAAATTACAGCTGATGTATGAGTGGATTTATAGTTGATTTATGAATGAAATACCTGTGGAAGTATGAATGAAATACCTGTGGAAGTATGAATGAAATACCTGTGGAAGTATGAATGAAATACCTGTGGAAGTATGAATGAAATACCTGTGGAAGTATGAATGAAATACCTGTGGAAGTATGAATGAAATACCTGTGGAAGTATGAATGAAATACCCGTGGAAGTATGAATGAAATACCCGTGGAAGTATGAATGAAATACCCGTAGAAGTATGAATGAAATACCCGTAGAAGTATGAATGAAATACCCGTAGCAGTATGAATGAAATACCCGTGGAAGTATTAATGAAATACCCGTGGAAATATGAATGAAGTACCCGTGGAAGTATGAATGAAGTACCTGTGGAAGTATGAATGAAATACATGTGGCAGTATGAATGAAATACATGTGGAAGTATGAATGAAGTACCTGTGTGGAAGTATGAATGAAGTACCTGTGTGGAAGTATGAATGATGTACCTGTGTGGAAGTATGAATGAAGTACCTGTGTGGAAGTATGGATGAAATACCTGTGTGGAAGTATGGATGAAATACCTGTGGAAGTATGAATGAAGTACCTGTGTGGAAGTATGAATGAAGTACCTGTGTGGAAGTATGAATGAAGTACCTGTGTGGAAGTATGAATGAACTACCTGTGTGGAAGTATGAATGAAATACCTGTGTGGAAGTATGGATGAAGTACCTATGGATGTATGAATGAAATACCTGTGTGGAAGTATGGATGAAATACCTGTGGAAGTATGAATGAAATACCTGTGTGGAAGTATGAATGAAATACCTGTGTGGAAGTATGAATGAAATACCTGTGTGGAAGTATGGATGAAATACCTGTGTGGAAGTATGGATGAAATACCTGTGTGGAAGCATGGATGAAATACCTGTGTGGAAGCATGGATGAAATACCTGTGTGGAAGCATGGATGAAATACCTGTGTAGAAGCATGGATGAAATACCTGTGTGGAAGTATGGATGAAATACCTGTGTAGAAGCATGCATGAAATACCTGTGTGGAAGCATGGATGAAATACCTGTGTGGAAGTATGGATGAAATACCTGTGTGGAAGTATGGATGAAATACCTGTGTGGAAGTATGAATGAAATACCTGTGTGGAAGTATGAATGAAATACCTGTGGAAGTATGAATTAAATACCTGTGGAAGTATGAATGAAACACCAGTTGATGCATGAATGAAATAATATTGCATTATAAGTGAAAATGCGACTGAGCAACGAACGATGAGTAGCAGTATAAAATTAACAAAATGTATATATATGGTGATCTAACGAGAACCGGTGTTTTCGGCACAGTACGGCCGTTGGCCCAGATGGTGTATGCGTGAAATGACAGTTCATATATGAATGAAAATATACGTGATGTATGGATGAAATGGCAAATGATGTATTAACGAATTGATAAGTAACGTATGAAGAAAATGACAAATTACGTATCAATAAAATGGCAAGTGAAATGGCACGTAGTAATTACGTATTAATAAAATAGTATGAGTGAAATGGCATTTGATAAATGAGTGAAATATCAGTTGATATATGAGTGAAATGACAGTTAAAATTAAACTATAGACGTTGATGAATGAAACAATAGATATTGTACCAATGATAAACTGAAGAATTTGTTCAGGACGAGTAATAGCATAGTTGTTGAAAAAATGAAGTAATTACAAAATGTGGCTGTATATTTATAGAATATACTACAGTATAGCTCTAAAGTAATGCAAATTATAATTGAATCATGAGTGAAAGTGGGACTGAATAACGAAAGATGAGTAACTAAAAATAAGTAAAAAGTATATATAATGTATGAATGAAAGGATAGATTATGCATGAGTAAAATTATAGCTGATGTACCAGTAAAATTATAGCTGATGTACTAGTAAAATTACAGCTGATGTATGAGTGGATTTATAGTTGATTTATGAATGAAATACCTGTGGAAGTATGAATGAAATACCTGTGGAAGTATGAATGAAATACCTGTGGAAGTATGAATGAAATACCTGTGGAAGTATGAATGAAATACCTGTGGAAGTATGAATGAAATACCTGTGGAAGTATGAATGAAATACCTGTGGAAGTATGAATGAAATACCTGTGGAAGTATGAATGAAATACCTGTGGAAGTATGAATGAAATACCTGTGGAAGTATGAATGAAATACCTGTGGAAGTATGAATGAAGTACCTGTGGAAGTGTTGAATGAAGTACCTGTGGAAGTATGAATGAAGTACCTGTGGAAGTATGAATGAAGTACCTGTGGAAGTATGAATGAAGTACCTGTGGAAGTGTTGAATGAAGTACCTGTGGAAGTATGAATGAAGTACCTGTGGAAGTGTTGAATGAAGTACCTGTGGAAGTATGAATGAAGTACCTGTGGAAGTATGAATGAAGTACCTGTGGAAGTATGAATGAAGTACCTGTGGAAGTGTTGAATGAAGTACCTGTGGAAGTATGAATGAAGTACCTGTGGAAGTGTTGAATGAAGTACCTGTGGAAGTATGAATGAAGTACCTGTGGAAGTATGAATGAAGTACCTGTGGAAGTATGAATGAAATACCTGTGGAAGTATGAATGAAATACCTGTGGAAGTATGAATGAAGTATCTGTGGAAGTATGAATGAAATACCTGTGGAAGTATGAATGAAGTATCTGTGGAAGTATGAATGAAATACCTGTGGAAGTATGAATGAAATACTTGTGGAAATATGAATGAAGTATCTGTGTGGAAGTATGAATGAAATACCTGTGGAAGTATGAATGAAATACCTGTGGAAGTATGAATGAAATACCTGTGGAAGTATGAATGAAATACCTGTGGAAGTATGAATGAAATACCTGTGGAAGTATGAATGAAGTACCTGTGTGGACGTATGAATGAAATACCTGTGTGGAAGTATGGATGAAATACCTGTGTGGAAGTATCGATGAAACACCTGTGTGGAAATTTGGATGAAACACCTGTGTGGAAGTATGGATGAAATACCTGTGTGGAAGCATGGATGAAATACCTGTGTGGAAGCATGGATGAAATACCTGTGTAGAAGCATGGATGAAATACCTGTGTGGAAGTATGGATGAAATACCTGTGTAGAAGCATGGATGAAATACCTGTGTGGAAGCATGGATGAAATACCTGTGTGGAAGTATGGATGAAATACCTGTGTGGAAGTATGGATGAAATACCTGTGTGGAAGTATGAATGAAATACCTGTGTGGAAGTATGAATGAAATACCTGTGGAAGTATGAATTAAATACCTGTGGAAGTATGAATGAAACACCAGTTGATGCATGAATGAAATAATATTGCATTATAAGTGAAAATGCGACTGAGCAACGAACGATGAGTAGCAGTATAAAATTAACAAAATGTATATATATGGTGATCTAACGAGAACCGGTGTTTTCGGCACAGTACGGCCGTTTGCCCAGATGGTGTATGCGTGAAATGACAGTTCATATATGAATGAAAATATACGTGATGTATGGATGAAATGGCAAATGATGTATTAACGAATTGATAAGTAACGTATGAAGAAAATGACAAATTACGTATCAATAAAATGGCAAGTGAAATGGCACGTAGTAATTACGTATTAATAAAATAGTATGAGTGAAATGGCATTTGATAAATGAGTGAAATATCAGTTGATATATGAGTGAAATGACAGTTAAAATTAAACTATAGACGTTGATGAATGAAACAATAGATATTGTACCAATGATAAACTGAAGAATTTGTTCAGGACGAGTAATAGCATAGTTGTTGAAAAAATGAAGTAATTACAAAATGTGGCTGTATATTTATAGAATATACTACAGTATAGCTCTAAAGTAATGCAAATTATAATTGAATCATGAGTGAAAGTGGGACTGAATAACGAAAGATGAGTAACTAAAAATAAGTAAAAAGTATATATAATGTATGAATGAAAGGATAGATTATGCATGAGTAAAATTATAGCTGATGTACTAGTAAAATTATAGCTGATGTACTAGTAAAATTACAGCTGATGTATGAGTGGATTTATAGTTGATTTATGAATGAAATACCTGTGGAAGTATGAATGAAATACCTGTGGAAGTATGAATGAAATACCTGTGGAAGTATGAATGAAATACCTGTGGAAGTATGAATGAAATACCTGTGGAAGTATGAATGAAATACCTGTGGAAGTATGAATGAAATACCTGTGGAAGTATGAATGAAATACCTGTGGAAGTATGAATGAAATACCTGTGGAAGTATGAATGAAATACCTGTGGAAGTATGAATGAAATACCTGTGGAAGTATGAATGAAATACCTGTGGAAGTATGAATGAAATACCTGTGGAAGTATGAATGAAATACCTGTGGAAGTATGAATGAAGTACCTGTGGAAGTGTTGAATGAAGTACCTGTGGAAGTATGAATGAAGTACCTGTGGAAGTATGAATGAAGTACCTGTGGAAGTATGAATGAAGTACCTGTGGAAGTATGAATGAAGTACCTGTGGAAGTATGAATGAAGTACCTGTGGAAGTGTTGAATGAAGTACCTGTGGAAGTATGAATGAAGTACCTGTGGAAGTGTTGAATGAAGTACCTGTGGAAGTGTTGAATGAAGTACCTGTGGAAGTATGAATGAAGTACCTGTGGAAGTATGAATGAAATACCTGTGGAAGTATGAATGAAATACCTGTGGAAGTATGAATGAAGTATCTGTGAGGAAGTATGAATGAAATACTTGTGGAAATATGAATGAAGTATCTGTGTGGAAGTATGAATGAAATACCTGTGGAAGTATGAATGAAATACCTGTAGAAGTATGAATGAAATACCTGTGGAAGTATGAATGAAATACCTGTGGAAGTATGAATGAAATACCTGTGGAAGTATGAATGAAATACCTGTGGAAGTATGAATGAAATACCTGTGGAAGTATGAATGAAATACCTGTGGAAGTATGAATGAAGTACCTGTGTGGACGTATGAATGAAATACCTGTGTGGAAGTATGGATGAAATACCTGTGTGGAAGTATCGATGAAACACCTGTGTGGAAATTTGGATGAAACACCTGTGTGGAAGTATGAATGAAATACCTGTGTGGAAGTATGAATGAAATACCTGTGTGGAAGTATGAATGAAATACCTGTGTGGAAGTATGAATGAAATACCTGTGCGGAAGTATGAATGATATACATGTGTGGAAGTATGGATGAAATACCTGTGGAAGTATGAATGAAATACCTGTGGAAGTATGAATGAAATACCTGTGGAAGTATGAATGAAATAGCTATGGAAGTATGAATTAAATACCTGTGGAAGCATGAATTAAATACCTGTGGAAGTATGAATGAAACACCAGTTGATGCATGAATGAAATAATATTGCATTATAAGTGAAAATGCGACTGAGCAACGAACGATGAGTAGCAGTATAAAATTAACAAAATGTATATATATGGATGAATGATAGATAATGTATGAGTAAATTTATAGTTGATGTATGAATGAAATCACAATGTATGAGTGAAATGACATATAAGAGTGAAATTGCGGTTGAAGTATATATGAAATCATAGTTGAAGTATGGATGAAATGCTAGATGATGATTGACTGAAATAACAGGTGACGTATGAGTGAAATGATAGTTGATGTATGAGTGAAATGAGAGTTGAAATTAAACAATAGATTTTATACGAATGAGATGGTAGATATCGTAGAATGATGAATTAAAGTATATTTTCAGGACTAGTGAAATCATAGTCGTCGAATAAATGAAATAATTACAAAATGTGCCTGTATATTTATAAGATATGCTAAGGAATAGCTTTAAAGAGGCGAAATTATAGTTGAATCATGAGTGAAAGTGCGACTAAACGATAAAGGATGAGCAAAATAATAAAATCAAGATAAGTATGTTTGATGTATGAGTGAAACGAGAGATGGTGTATGAGTAAAATGATTGTTTATCTGTGGATAAAATTATAATTGATGAATAAGAAATACTGTATTTGACGAATGAGTGAAAGGAGAGTTGGTGCATGAGTGAAAGGAGAGTTGGTGTATGAGTGAAATAGCAGGTGACGTATAATTATAATGACAGACCATGCATGAGTGAAATAAGAAATGACGTAGGAATAAAAATGATGAAACGAAAATGATGAACAGGTGATTCACGAGTGAAATGGCAGTTGATGCATGAGTGAAATAACAGTTAATGGGTGTAGAGACAGTTGAAATGATACGACAGCTGTTGTGCGAATGTGTTAATAGATTTTGTACGAATGGTGAACTGAATTATATTTTTGGAACGAGTAAAACCCTAGTCGTTTAATAAATAAATTACAAAATGTGTCTGTATTATATATAATTTATAGGATATGCTAATGTATTGGTAAAGTGAAGTAAATTATAGTTGCATCATGAGTGAAAGTGCGATTGAACAATGAAAGTTGAGTAAAAGTATAAATTTAAGAGAAAGTTTATATGGTGCCTGAGTAAAACCATAGCTAATATATCTCTATATTAAAAAAAGCATCTGATGACGCCGCCGCTATTTGACAAATTTCGAATTCCTCAAGTTTTTCTGCCATTTACCGTAAAATCTACAGCATACAAAAATGAATAGCTAATGTCAAAATCAAAGAAAAAGTGTCTTTGACTGAACAGAACCTGCGCACATTTCTTCCTTAATAAAATATGTTAGGGACACAACACCAACCACCAAAGGAAAAGTATTTGAGCTGCGAGTTCTCTTCCTGTACAGGCTAGAAATAGCAGGACCTCGAATTTTTGTTGACATGTATCTACATAGTAGAGTTTTTGGAAGACTAACCCTATTTTTTTTTCAATTTCGATTTAGTTAATAAATTATTTAAATTTTATGCACATCTGAAGTTATTTATTTTTTCTCTACGGGGCGAAGATTTAATTGTTTGAGCCGATTCTTACTGATTGTTTTCTTGCAAAAACGTTACAAAATGGCCGAGGACCTAGTTATTGTAGCAATAAAAAGGTTAAAAGTAAAGATGTTTAATTCTAAACATGGCTACAGCGTTAGTAAGTACACTTGGGACAATGTGAAATATTTACAATCATATATCTTATCGTTTACCCTTACAAACAGAGCGATTCGCAACTATTGTTGTCACGAACATTACGACTTAATTGTTATATTGCTCAACAATTATATGTTTTATTGTTGTAAATTTTTCTGTATTGAAAATATAACACGATATTTTGCCACTATATTACGAACAAATAGCAAAACGCGCAGTTATAAAATTTTGCCGTTTGTTCGAAAGTAAGCGATCGTTATTAATAGCAGGCGGCACGAAAGAGTTTCCGATGCAGGCTCATCGAGCGCTAGGAAGTAGGAGACAAAGCCCCCTACTCGCGAAGCTATTATCGAGGTTGGCGAACGTAGCGAGCTGTTGGCTGATCTTGGTGAAATTGTTCGCGAAGCAAGTTAAGAAAATTGGTGAGTGTTCGCTAATAAGAAGGCGAAGCCCCAACGGGTGCATTACGCCTACAGCGAGCTCCGATTAATGAGCAGCAGCGAATGAAGGGCGGATCCCCGGGGTTTTACGAGCGGCAGCAAGCATAGAACATGTAAACGATCGTGTACGAAGAATTATGGTCGATGTATAAATGAAATTATAGTTCATGTATGAATGAAATGAAAGGTGATATATGAGTAAAATGATAGGTGGCGTATGAAGGAAATGACAAATGACGTACAAATGAACTGACAGAAGGTGAAAGGGTGAGATGACAGTTTGAGTCAAATGACATTTGGCTTATGAGTGAAACGATTGTTGATGTATGAGTGAAATAACAGTCAATGTATGAGTGGAAAGACAGTTAATGTGTGAGTGAAATGACAATTGAAATGAAACGATAATTTCTACGAAATAGATATTATAAAATGATGAACAGGATGAGTGTAACCTTTGAATAAATAACATAATTATAATATGTCCCTGTATATTTGTAAGTTATTCTAAAGCAGAGGATCTCAACCTTATTTTAACCACGGTGATGTTTGAGTTAGAGGTTCGTCGGCTACATATGCAAAATCGCGTATCCTCGTAAACACAAAAGCGCTTTCCAACGTATCCTCAAAAGAGTTGCATATTTATTTTTACTTATTTGTGCTTAATTACGTTGTTTGAGTTTTTACGTATTAAGCCCAAGTATATTTTTTACTTATTTCTGCTAGCTGCATCCCTCTACTCGGTGCAGCGTTCTTGAGAAAACTGTAACCCAAACTTTCAGAAGGATTAAACGAAACTATTTTTATATAAGACATATCATTCGAATTTTATTGGTGTATATTTATGGTTTGCATGAATAAAAATTGTTCACTTTTTACTTTTAGCAATTCCGTGCTCTGTTGGGCGATAAATACTATCGTCTATTTAAGGCTTAAGGTATGGCTGTCCAAATGGCGGCCTTTAAATTACGTTGACTCATAACCCTTCGGATCACAATAAAATAAAAATTTAGACTCGATATGGAAGCATTTTTGCCAACACGAAATGCACTCCGATAAGATATTTCAATTTTTAACAATTTACATAGTTGAAAAGTGTTTATGACTTTTGTCATTCTGCCTGTCTGTTTCGTTCGCACGATAACTGCCGTAAAAATGACTTTATCAAAATGAAATTTTAGTATGTTGTTCAAACGGTCTGTGGGACATATGGGAATATAAATGAATAATACAACCCAATTAGTTTTGGGTTGAAAAAATGAAATACATTGAACCCTATAGGACCTAATTTTTCAAACATTTTTTAAGCGAAGTTAAAATTCACAAATTGCTTCAAAACTTTTAGGAAATATTCAAATTATCCCATAAAATATATAAAAAAAATTTCAGTAAAATATGCTCGGTAAATTTTTAAATAAAAATTAAAATAATAGTGACACCCATATAATATGGAGAGATCACGTGATCTATTTCAAAACAAAATATGGCATCCATCGTTTTTTCTCAGAGTAAAAATCGTGATTTTTAAAGTTCGTTTTAATTTATATTTAGTGTTGCATCCGTCCTAAAACCGTTTTATTTTTGCGTATTTTCTTCGCATCTATATTCTGCGCCAACGCAATTACAATATTTTCGAGTTTAAATGATCATCAAACTTTGGGTATTTCTACAACGAAACCTAATTTTAATGGATGCAGAATCTAAGCAAGTTATTGTAAGATGAGTTGTATAAGAATTGTCGAATTTTTTTCACACAAAATTATTTAACTCTGGAGTCTGGAATTAAAGCGTGTGAATGAAATATTCACTGCTTTTACATAGAAAGCCAGACGATTTATATTTCGATGACGTCATTTGAATAAAGTTCATTTTTTTCGATGAAGTTTTAAGTTTTCAAGTAAAATAAATTATCGTAGTTCTGTGATAATTAAAAAATATATCACTGCTGAATGTATCGCATTTAAAGATGCGATACATTCAGCGGATTGCATTTCAGTTGAAAAGTGTTTCATAATCAATGCTTTATGCATAACTGATCTTTCTTGTTGAAATTATCCTTGGCCCCTGTTTTACTCTCTGAAATGGAGATTCGGAATGAAATAATCTGATTAAAATTTTATACAGACTCCCCTTTCTCATATATATTAAAAATAAGATCTATTTCAAATCCTCAAGAGAACTCCAGATAAAAAAAGAGCGTCCCCAAATAAACATTGCATACTACAAATCATGCATTAATACTGACTGCTATATGCACATGAAGTTTTCTTTTTTTTTTCCAAAATGTGGTGCTAACATGACACATTTCCCCCTAAAAGTGTGAAACGCTTCTCACTCTTAACCCAATTAGGGTATCAGGTGATTGCCTGATAAATTTACTTTTACCTCAAAATACTCGTATATGCAATTTTTTCAATCAAACCATAGTCCGTTTTGCTCACTTTACGATATTAACTTACTGCATTGCATATAGCCATGTGATATCAGAAGATCTTGGGAAATTCCATTATGTATTTTGTACCAGCGTTTTGTGAATTCTAAAATGGAACTTCCTATTACATGGTTTTCCTAAAAGCAGTATATATAATTGCTTCAAAAATATTTCTCTTTAAAAATTTAAATATTTTCTTAATATACAAAAGTTGATTTTTTTTTCGTACAAAAGAAAATTTTCCTAAAAGTTAATCGGCGTGTTGAAGACCACTATGCTGAAGAATATATCTTTAACATGGCGTAAATTATATTTGCATTATGAGTGAAAGTATGACTGAATGATGAAAGATGAGTAAAATTATAAAATCTATGAAAGTATGTATAATGTATGAGAGAAACTATAAATGATGCATGATTGAAACGATAAATAATGTATAAGTGAATATGATGTATGACTGAAGAGGTAGATGATGTATGGATAAAATTATAGTTTATTTATAAGTGAAATTATAATTGGTGTATGAGTGAAATGGCAGTTGTTGTATGAGTGAAATGACAGTTGTTGTATGAGTAAAATGGCAGTTGAAGTGTGAGTAAAATGGTAGTTAAAGTAAGAGTGAAATTGTGATTAATGGATGATTTAAATGACAGTTGTTGTATGAATGGAATTAAATCTGATGTAAGATTAAAATGGCATTTAGTGCATGAGTAAAATGATGGTTGATATATAAGAAAAATGATATTTGATATTTTTGTCTAATTATGTTATATTTGTCATATGACAGTTTACGTATGTATACGAAATATGCTAATCGTACTTATAAAATAAAAGGTAATCTACTAGACAAAAAGCACTTGGTGAACAAATGAAATCATATTTGATATTAAATACCTTGAGTAAAATGATAGTTGAAGAAAAAGTCAAAGAAATTGGTCATTCAAGTGAGAAGAAATTATTGAATCAGAAATGAAATGGGGGAACTCTGAAATGATGTTGTACGACTCAAATAATGATTACGGAATGAATGGATTAATCTATCTATCTATCTATATATACTAATTGCCAAGTGTCCGTCTGTCTGTCCGTCTGTCTGTCTGTCCGTCTGTCTGTCTGTCTGTCACGCTTTTTTTAGGCACTTCCCGAATAGATAGAGACTTGCAATTTGGTACACGGCTCGGTCGTTCGATAAAACCCCCAGGAAAAATCGAATTTTTCGAAAACGTTCTATAGAGGGGGTGCCTCACACCAAAACGTTCGAAAAGTGAAATGACGGGAAAGCATGCTTTGAAATGAGATAGAGACTTCAAATTTAGTATATGGGTAAATCGTTCGAAAGGAAGAAAGTGTGCAATTTCAGATTTCCAATATTTTCTACTTAAGGGGGGGTGCAGCACACCAAAACGTTCGAAAAGTGAAATGATAGGAAAGAATGCTTTGCGATGAGGTAGAGACTTCAAATTTGGTGTATGGGTAAATCGTTTGAAAGGGAGAAAGTGTGCAATTTCAGATATCCAATATTTTCTACTTAAGGGGGGGGGGGGTGCAGCACACCAAAACGTTCGAAAAGTGAAATGATAGGAAAGAATGCTTTGCGATGAGGTAGAGACTTCAAATTTGGTGTATGGGTAAATCGTTCGAAAGGAAGAAAGTGTGCAATTTCAAATTTCCAATATTTTCTACTTAAGGGGGTGCCGTACACTAAAACGTTCGAAAAGTGAAATGATAGGAAAGCATGCTTTGCGATGAGATAGAGACTTCAAATTTGGTGTATTGGTAAACCGTTAGAAAGGAAGAAAGAGTGCAATTTCAGATTTCCAATTTTTTCTACTTAAGGGGGTGCAGCACACCAAAATATTCGATTTGCAGAATAAATGAGAAAACGCTCCTTTAAAATTTGATAGAGGCTTGAAATTCGGTATATGGGCTAATCATTTGATGGAAACACCCAAGACAAATATAGTTTTTCAAAAATGTTCGATTAAGGGGGTGCTCCAGAGTAAAACATTCGAAAAGTGAATTGATAAAAAACCATGCTTCGGATTGAGATAGAGATATCAAATTTGGTATAAGGGTAGATAGTTTGAAAGGAAGAAATTGTAAAATTTCATTTTACCAATATTTTCTACTTAAAGGGGTGTCGCACACCAAAACGTTCGATTTACCGAATAAATGAGAAAATACGTCTTTAAAATTTGATAGAGACTTGAAATTTAGTATATGGGCTAATCATTTGACAAAAAAACCAAACATGAATATAGTTTGACAAAAATGTTCATTAAAGGGGTGCTACACAGAAAAACGTTCGAAAGTTGAAGTGATAGAAAAAACATGCTTCTCGATAGGATAGAGATTTCAAATTTGGTGTACGGGTAGATAGTTTGAAAGGAAGAAAGCGTGAAATTTTAGATTTCCAATATTTTCTGCTTAAGGGGGGGTGCAGCATACCAAAACGTTCGAAAAGTGAAATGATAGGAAAGAATGCTTTGCGATGAGGTAGAGACTTCAAATTTGGTGTATGGGTAAATCGTTCGAAAGGAAGAAAGTGTGCAATTTCAGATTTCCAATATTTTCTACTTAAGGGGAGGGGTGCAGCATACCAAAACGTTCGAAATGAGATAGAGACTTCAAGTTTGGAGTATGGGTAAATCGTTTGTAACAAAGAAAGTGCGGAATTTCAGATTTCCAATATTTTCCACTTAAGGGGGTGCCGCACACAAAAATGTTCGATTTTCCGTCTACAGGGGGTGCTCCACACCAAAACGTTCGAAAAGTGAAATGATAGGAAAGCATGCTTTGCGATGAGATAGTGACTTCAGATTTGGTGCATGGGTAAATCATTCGAAAGGCAGACAGTGTGCATTTTCAGATTTCCAATATTTTCTACTCAAGGGGGTGCCGCACACCAAAACGTTCGAAAAGTGAAATGATAGGAAAGCCTGCTTTGCGATAAGATAGGGACTTCAAATTTGGTATATAGGTAAACCGTTCGAAAGGAAGATAGTGTGTAATTTCAGATTTCCAATATTTCCTACTTAAGGGGGTGCCGCACACAAAAATGTTCGATTTTCCGAATAAATGAGAAACGGTCCCTTTAAAATTTGATAGAGGCTCAAAATTTTATATATAGACTAATCATTCGATGAAAACATCCAAAACGAATATAATTTTTCAAAAATATTCGTTTAAGGGGGTTCTCCAGAGGAAAACGTTCGAAATGCGAATTAATAAAAAAAAACATGCTTCGAAATAAGATACAGACTTCAAATTTGGTGTACAAGTAGATAGTTCGAAAGGAAGAACATGTGCAATTTCAGTTTTCCGATATTTTGAACTTTTGGCGGTGCCTCAAAACTAAATGTTCGATTTGTCGAATAAATAAGAAACGCGAATTATTAAAAAATTTACATTATTCAGGGATTGCTTAATGTGGGGCCGTTGATTTTCAACGGGTATGCGGCTAGTATATACTAATTGCCAAGTGTCCGTCTGTCTGTCTGTCTGTCTGTCACGCTTTTTTCAGGCACTTCCTGAATAGATAGAGACTTGCAATTTGGTACACGGCTCCGTCGTTCGATAAAACCCCCTGGAAAAATCGAATTTTCCGAAAACGTTCTATAGAGGGGGTGCCCCACACCAAAACGTTCGAAAAGTGAAAAGATGGGAAAGCATACTTTGCGATGAGATAGAGACTTCAAATTTGGTGTATATGTGAATCTTTCGAAAGGAAGAAGGTGTGCAATTTCAGATTTCCAATATTTTCTACTTAAGGGGGTGCCGTACACCAAAACATTCGAAAAGTGAAATGATAGGAAAGCATGCTTTGCGAGGAGATAGAGACTTCAAATTCGGTGTATGGGTAAATCGTTCGAAAGGAAGAAAATGTGCAATTTCAGATTTCCGATATTTTCTACTTAAGGGGGTGCCGCACACCAAAACGTTCGAAAAGTGAAATGATAGGAAAGCATGCTTTGCGATGAGATAGAGACTTCAAATTCGGTGTATGGATAAATCGTTCGAAAGGAAGAAAGTGTACAATTTCAGATTTCCAATATTTTCTACTTAAGGGGGTGTCGCACACCAAAACGTTCGATTTACCGAAAAAATGAGAAAAGACGCCTTTAAAATTTGATAGAGGCTTAAAATTTGGTATATGGGCTAATAATTTGACAAAAACATTCAAGACGAATACAGTTTTTCAAAAATGTTCGTTTAAGGGGTGCTCCAGAGTAAAACGTTCGAAAAGTCAATTGATAAAAAAACCATGCTTTGGAATGAGATAGAGATATCAAATTTGGTGTAAGGATAGATAGTTTGAAAGGACGAAAGTGTACAATTTCAGTTTACCAATATTTTCTACTTTAGGGGGTGCCGCACACTAAAATGTTCGATTTTCGGAATAAAGGAGAAACGCTTCTTTAAAAACGTGATAGAGGCTTTATATTTGGTATATGGGCGAAACATCTCATAGAAATCACAAAAAGAATAGAGTTTTTAAAAAATGCATAGTTAAGGGGTTGGGTTCTCCACACAAAAGCATTCGAAAGATGGAATACTAGAAAAGCATGCTTCACGATGAGATAGAGACTTCAAATTTGGTGTACGGGTAAAAAGTTGGAAAGGAATAAAGTGTGCAATTTCAGTCTTCTAACATTTGCTATTGTAGGGGGTGTCGATGTCTGTCTATCTATACGTTCGAAACGTTCGAAAAGTGAATTGTTAAAACAACAATCCTTCGAAATGAGATAGAGATATCAAATTTGGTGTAAAGGTAGATAATTTGAAAGGAATAAAGTGTGAAATTTCAGATTTCCAATATTTGCTACTTTGAGGGGTGCGCACAATAATATGTTCGATTTTCCGAATAAATGAGGCACGCTTCCTTTTAAATGTGATACAGGCTTGATATTTGGTATATGGGCCAATCATCTGATAAAGAACACAAGACAAACAGAGGAAGAAATGCGCAAGTTTAGTTTCCCAATATTTGCGTCTTTAGGGGGTTCTGCACACCTAAATATTCGATTTGTCGAATAAATGTGAAACGCGAATTATTATAAAATTTACTTTATTCAGGGATTGTTTATTGCGAGACCGTTGATTTTCAACGGGTATTCGGCTAGTATTTACTGTGTCCATGGAGGAAAGTTGCTATATAAACTTATAGGTACTGAATGAATGAACTGATATTTACTATATAAAATATTGACAGTACATGAATGAAATGATAATTGTATTATGAATGAAATGATAATTGTATTATGAATTGAATGATAGTTGCTTTAGAAATAAAATGATAGATACTATACGAATACAATAACTGTTGTACGAATAAAATGGTAGTTTCTGCTCGAATAAAACGGTAGTTTCTATACTAGTGAAATGATATCTGCTGTGTGAATAAAATTACAGGTCCTCTGTGAATGAATGCAATGATAAGCCTTGTGAGAATGGTTCCTATGTGAGTGAAATGATAGTTCCTATATGAGTGAAATGATAAATCTTGTGTGAATGAAATGATAGTTCTTTTGTGAATTAAATTATAGTTAAAGGGTTATATAAATGATAGTTGTTGTGTGAACGTAATGATAAGTCTCATGTGATTGAAATGATAGTTCCTTTTCGAATGAAATTATAGTTGAAGTGTGAAATAAATATTCGTTGTGTGAACGCAATATGATAGATCCTGTGTGCATGAATGAAGAAAATAATTGCAATGTATGAAGTGATAATTTCGTGGGAATGAAAGGATAGTTACTGTTTGAATCTGATAGCTGCTGAACAATTGGAATTATAATTACTATGCGAATAAAATGATATTCACTGTCCAAATGATGAAATAGTTGCTGTATGACTGAATTGATGGTGCACGAATAAACGGATAATTGGTTTATGAATTAAATTGTAGTTGATGGATGAGTGAAATTATAGTTGATATATGAAGGATATAACAATTGATGCATGACTGAAACGCCAGTTTATGTATGATTAAAATGGTAGTTGATGTATGAGTGAAATGACAGTTGATGTATGACTGAAATGGCGGTTAAATTACAGTAGATATATTTTGGAAATGATAGTTGATATTTTGAATGAAATGATAGTTGATATTTTAAATGAAATTATAGTTGATATTTTGAACAAAATTACAGTTGATATTTTGAATGACATTATAGTTGATATATATATTTGATGTACGAGTGAAATTGAAGTGAGATAATTGATGTTTGGGGAAACGATAGTTGGTGTACAAAGGAAACGATAGTTGGTGAATAAAGGAAACGATAGCTGGTGTACGACGGAAATTGTAGTTGGTGTATGAGAAAATTATAGTTGATGTAAGAATGAAATGACATTTGGTGTATGAATGAAATACTAGATGTGTTATTGAAATAACAGCTGGTGTATGAATAATATCATAGTTGCTATAGGATTAAAATACTTGTCACTATACGTAGATTCTCTACGAAAAAACAACAGATGCTGTATAAATAAATTGATAGATACTGTATGAACAAAACTATGGTTGTATAAATGAAAGGATAGATGATATACGTATGATATGATAGTTGCTGTAAGGAAATTTGTTGCACGAAGGAAATAACAGTTGCTATACGAATAAAAACATAGATGCTGTGTGATTGAAATGATAATTGCTGTGTTAATTAAGTGATAATTTCTGTAGTAATTGAATGATAGCTCTTGTGTGATGAAATGATAGTTTCTATGTGAATGGAATATTATTTTTTCAATGAATGAAATTATGGTAGTTGTGTGAAAAAAAAATGAAAATTGCTGTTTGAATGATATGATAGTTTGTGTTAATGAAATGATAGTTGCAGTTTGAATGATATATTTGCTGTGTGACTGAAATGATATTTGTGGTGCGACTAAAATGGTATTTGCTGTGCGACTAAAATGATATTTGCTGTGCGACTGAAATGATATTTTCTGTACAAGAGAAATGATAGTTGCTATCCGAATGTTGTTACTTTCCAAACTGAAATGAAGCTGAAATGAGGAGTTACTATCCAAATGAAATTATATTTACTATCGGAATGAAATGATACTTGTTGTTCGAATGAAAAGGTAATGTTGCTGTCCGAATGAAATGACATATATTGCACGAATGAAATTATATATGCTGTACGAAAGAATTGAAATATGCAGCACGAATGAATCGAAATATTCAGCACGAATGAATAGAAATATGCTGTACGAATGAATAAATTGAATATGAAAAAAACGATACATACTATACGAATTAGACTATGGATGTTGTACAAATAAAATTGTAGATTCCATGCGAATGAAACGGTAGTTGCTGTGTGAAGAAAATGAAAATTTCTGTTAAATGAATTATCAATTTATGTATTAACAAAAAGTGATAGTTGCTATTTGAATGATGATAATTGCTGTGTAACTAAAATAACATATGTTGTGGAAGAGAAATTGTAGCTGCTATCCGACTGAAAAGATGTTGCTATCCGAATGAAATTGTGTTTGCTGTTCGAATGAAATGATACTCACTGTTCGAAAGATGTGTTACTTGCTGTTTGACTGAAAGTATTGTTGCTGTCCGAATGAACCGATCAATGCTATACGAAAGAAACGATAGATACTGTATGAATAAAATGATAGATACTGTACAAATAAAATTATGGATGCTATATAAATAAAACGATGGATGTAGGAGTGTAACGATAGATGCTGTATAAATGAAACAACAAATGCTGTACGAAAGAAACGATAAAGGTTATACGAATGAAACGATGGATGATGAGTGTAGGGTGTATGGATGCTGTAAAAATGAAACAGCAAATTTTGTATGTATGAAACGATAGATTCTGTGCGTATGAAACGATACGTATGAACTGTACAAAAGAAACAGTAGTTACTGTACCAATGAAATAATAGTTTCCGTGTGGATAAAATTATACTTACTGTGTGAATAAAATTATATTTGTTGTGTGAATGAAATTATAGTTGCTGAGTAAGTGAAATTATAGTTTCTGTGTAATTAGAAAATAGTTTCAGTGCAAATGAAATGAAATATTAAATACGAATGAAATGGAAGATGCTGTATAAATGAAACAATGAATGAAATAAAATAAGTATGACGACACGGCCACGGTTAAACAGATTAAAAACATTAAAACATTAATTGCCACTGGCCGCTAACGTTATACAGTATTTGTGACAAAAATATTGCTTTATCAGAATAATTGTAGTTGCTATTTGGCTAAAACAATAGTTTTATGAGTGAAATGATGGGTATTTAATGAATTAAAAACAGATGTTGAATTCATAACAGAATAGATTCCAAGAGAAATAATTGTAGACGTGAAATAACTGCTGATGCATGTGTAAAATTAATTTTTTATTTAAATGATATGATTGCTGCTGTATGAAAGAAGAGTTGTATGTGTGGGAAGATAGTGTTGGTATCAGCGACATCGTATTGTCGTAGATCATTGTATTGCATCACTGGCATAGTAATGTTAATGATGCATTACGATGGATGGATGAGTACCAATACATGTATGAGTAGCATAATAGTTATTGTGTGCAAAATGATTTATTCTATAGGACTAGTACATTTGTTATATCTTGTCATATTAGTTGCCACTTAAGGGACTAATTGCAGCTTTATAACTAATAATTGTTACTGCATGATTGAATAATTGCAACTGTATAAGTGACATAATTGTTGTATGAGCAAAATTATAGCTTCTAAATGACTAAAAAAATTGTTGTATAAAATAACTGCTGTATGACTGAAATAATTGTTACATGAAATAATAGCTGTTGCATGAATGAAATAACCGTCACTGAATGAATGATATTCTCTGAGATAAATTGTAGTTTCTGTATGAGTAAAACAAGTGTTCGCGTATAAGCAAAATTATTGTTGCTGTATGAGTAAAATAATTGTTGCTGTATGAATGAACAATTGTTGCTGTATGCAAGAACAATTGTTGTAAGAGTGCAATAGTTATTGCTATATAAACAAAAATTGTTTGTGTGAAATGATTGTAGCCATATTGAAGATATGAAAATTGCTAAATTAATGAGTTTCGATAATAATTTAGTGTAGCGCATCATTTCTCATTTTCAAGAGGAATTTTCTTTTTAGCTCAAACAGTATGTATATTTTAGACACATATAAATATGTATATTCACACACATATAAATATGTATATTCACACATATATAAATATGTATATTCACACACATATAAATATGTATATTCACACATATATAAATATGTATATTCACACACATATAAATATGCTGATCAGTGACTTGCACACAAGGAATATAGGGAAGATCACAATTCGTCTAAAGATTCATACGCTTGTAAAAAGGTACGGTCCCTATGGATGCCTCCCCCACTGGATTCCGGTCTAAATTGCGCGGCTCTTCCCGGCCATCCAAACAGTTATCTTACACCTTTCTGGTAGGTCGGACGGTCTGGGTCAACAATAACAACAAGGGACCACCGCTACTTTTCCCAGCCATCTTTAAAAAAAACGTAAAAGGCCTAGTTTGAGTGACTTAAAGATTAAAATAAATGTCATTAAAAATCTAGAATTTTTTAATGGTTTTATCGTTATTGGTATGTGCAGGCATACTTTAAATAATGAAAACCATATCTTGTTGCGTAATGAGCAGTAGGGTTAAACTAGGAGAGTATATACACATTTATTTACGCTGAATATATACACAGAGTACATTTATTACGAAAATATAGACGCGAAGTGCAGATTTCATTATAAAATTTATAATCAAACGCACTTGTAAAACCTGCAATTATATTCACAAATAAATTTTTCAGACATTGCAATCTTGAATTTGACTGATTTTTATTTCTATTTTTTTTTTTTTAATACCTTTAGGTTTTTCATAGAAATAATGATTTCTTTAGACACCAATCCGGATTTTTGGTACCACAAATGATCAGAGAAAAACATAATAATTGTTAAAAATAAATATGTGTTTACCTGCGAATATAATAATTATATATTTACCCAAAATTCATTGAGCTATCCTTTTTAACTCCAACGATACGTATATTTTTAACATATGTTCAACAGCTTATAAATAGTGCAAATTACTGACTAGCGCATAGGAAATATAGGGTGTGTCGCAATTCATCTAGAGATCTGCATACGTGAAAAAAAATAATAATAATATGCCTGAAATAGTAATAATAATTGTACGAGTAAATAATTATTGTCACATTAGAAAATTGGAAGTTGCATAAATGAAATGTCTGTTTCTGAACAAATAAGAAAATAGGTTTCGAGAAAAGAAATAATAATTACTGTATTAGCTATATAATAGAGGGAAATGATTGTTGCTTTATGAAGGAAATGATTGTTGCTGTATGAGTGAAATGATTGTTGCTGTATGAGTAAAAGGAGTGTTATTGTATGAAAAAAAGGATTGTTGCTGTATGAATGAAATAATTGTTATTGTATCAGTGAAATAATTGTTATTGTATGAGAAAAAGGATTATTGCTGTATGAGTGAAATAATTGTTATTGTATCAGTGAAATAATTGTTTGTATATGACTGAAATTATAGCTGTGTGAGTGAAATGATATTTGCTGAATAAATGATATAATGCATGAATGAGAATTACAAAATTTTTGAAAGAGAGATAATAGTTTCTGTTTGAATGAAGTAAAATCGAAATAAAAGTTAAGGTGTGAATGAAAAGGGGGTTGTAGATACGTAAAATGAAATGACAGTTCCTATATGAATGAAATTATAATTGTATTAAATGTGAAATAATTGATAGTGTACGCATGAAATTTTGGTTTTGTATGAGTGAAATACATTGTCAAACTTAATCAGTCGGGGTACATTGCCAAACTTGATATCAGTCGAAAAAATTTTTCCAGCTCTTTAAGATGAAAAATAACATTATACACTTGCAATCATTTGGATCGATAGTACAGTTTTTACAAATTTTCTCTTGCAAAAATTCTAAAAACCACAAAACTACTGACTCTGTCCATTTTAACTCTGTAGGCTCAGATAAAAATTTAATATAGGGGATCATTTCTTATTTTCACATCGTTTTTATTAATTTTCCTTTTTAACACTTTTCAACATAGTTGAAAAGTGTTTATAACTTTGGTCTGTCTGTCTGTCCGTCCGTTCGCACGATGACTGCCGTAAAAATGACTTTATCAAAATTAAATTTTAGTATGTTGTTGAGACGGTCTGTGGAACATATGGGAATAAAAATTAATAATATCACCCAATTAGTTTCGGATTGAACCCAGGTTGAAAAAATGAAATACATTGAACCCTATAGGACCCAATTTTTCAAATATTTTTTAAGTGAAGTTAAAATTCACAAATTGCTTCGAAAATTTTAGGAAATATTCAAATTATCACATAAATTGTATAGAAAAAATTCAGCAAAATATGTTGTAGTTTTCTAAATAAAAATAGAAATACTAATTACACCCATGATATATTGAAGAGATCACGTGACTCGTTGCAAAATAAAATATGGCATCCATATTTTTTTTCGCTGTATAACAATCGTTATATTTAAGGATCATTTAAATTTATATTTAATGTTGCATGTCTCCTAAAACGGCTTTATTTTTGCATATTATCTGTGTATCTAAATTCTGTGCCTCCGTAATTACAATATTTTTCATTTTAAATGATCACTAAACTTTTATTATTTCTACAACAAAGCCTAATTTTAACTTATACAGAATGTAAACAAATTAAGCGATTATAAGGTGAGTTGTATAAGAGTTGCTGAATTTTTTTCACGCAAAATTAGAGTATGGAATATAAGTGCTATGAATGAAATATTCATTGATTTTGCATTGAGAGACAGACGATTTATATTTGGATAGCGTCATTTGAATAAAATTCATTTTGTGTAACTAGAATTGTCTGTTTCAATGAAGTTTTGAGTTTTCAAGTAAAATAAATTACTGTAGTACTGTGATAATTTAAAAAATATCAAAGCCGGATGTATCCCATTTTAGAGATGTTTACATAAAATTGCATTCCAGTTGGAAAGTGTTTCTTAATCAATGCTTTATGCATGATTGATCTCTCTTGTTTATTTTCAATCTGTCCTTTTTAACTCAAACTGTACGTATATTTTGGATATATATATTCACTAGCATAACAAGTAGTGCAGATCAGTGACTTCCTCACAGGCAATACAGGGAAATTCTCAGTTCGTCTAGAGATCTAAAAACGTGACATAATAGTAATAATTGTATACATGAAATAATGATGTCATTATTTCACATATATAAATATCAATAGTTGTATGGAATACATAATAATAGTTGGATCTATGAAATATTGATAACAGTTGCCTGAGTAAATAATAAATGTTAGATGAGTAAACAAAAATTGTATAAATAAATTGCATTTTTCTTAGTATAAAAGAAAATAGGTTCTGATAAAAAAAATTAATTGCGCTATTAGTGGTATTAATAGTTAAAGTGAAATTATTGTAGCCGTATTAATAAATGTATTGTTGATGTATGAGTGAAAGAATTGATTAGGTATCGGTGAAATTATAGTTTATGTATGCAGAAACAGTTCTGTGTGAGTGAAATGATATTTGCTAAATGAATGGCATATTGAATGAATGCATGAATGAATGAATGAATGAATGAGAATGAAAAAAAAGAAAGTAGATTTGCTGTATGAGTAAAATAATTATTTCAGTAAGACTGAAAGATTTATTTTCTGCATGAAATGATAGATGCCACTTGAATATGACTGAAATAATTGTTGCTGTATGTGTAATTAATTTCAGCTACATAAGTGTCATAATTATTGCTGTATGAATAATTAATTTCAGTTACATAAGTGTCATAATTATTGCTGTATGAATAATTAATTTCAGCCACATAAGTGTTATAAGTATTGTTGTATGAGTTTTCAACTGTGGTGTGAGAAAATAATTATTACTATATAAACAAGAGTTGTTTATGTGAAATGATAAAAATGATGCATGGGAGAAATGGTTTTTGCTGAATGAATGAGTTTCGATAATAATTTAATGTTATTATTTTTCATTTTCAAATCAAACTGTACTTTTCTAACTCAAACTCTGTGTATATTTTAAAAATATATTCACCCACTTTCAAATAATGCAGATCAGAGACTTAAGTACAAGGATACAAGGGATCACATTGCCAAGGTATCTGGACGCGTGAAATAATAAAAATAATTATATATCCGATTTAATGATGATAGTAATGTGAGTTAAGTAATGATAGTTGGATCCGTAAAATAATAAAAGTAGTTGCATGAGTAAATAGCTTTCTCATGAGTAAATAACATTCGCATAAGTAAACTGAAAGTTATGTACTAGAAAAGTCTTGTTCTTAATAAATAAAAAATTGGTTCTAATAAAAAATATAACTGCAGTATTACTGATATAATAGTTAGAGTGAAACTATTATTGCTATATAAATGAAAGTATTATTGTATGAGGGAAAATATTGTTTCTGCATCGGTGAAATAATTATTTGTGTGTGCAGAAACAGTACTGTGTGGGTGAAATGATATTTTCTAAATGAATGACATATTGAATAAATGAATGAATGCGATTGAATAAAAAGAAAAGGGAATTGTTATATAACTGAAATAAGTGTTTCTGTATGGGTAATTAATTTCAGCTACATAAGTCTCATGATTATTGCTTTGAGTGTTCAACTGTGATATGAGTGAAGTAATTATTGCTATATAAACAAGAGTTGTTTGTAAAATGATGGAAATGATGCATATGAGAAATGGTTTTTGCTGAATGAATGTGATTCGATAATAATTTAATGTAGCTTAATATTTTCATTTTCAAATCGAACTGTACTTTTTAACTCAAATTGTGTGTATATTTTAGAAATATATTCACGCGCCTATAAATAATTCAGATCAGGGACTTGCGCACAGGGAATACAGTACAGATCGCAGTACTTCTAGAAATCTGAACACGTAAAATAATAATTATACTATGCATAAAATAATGATGATAGTTTTATAAATTAGAAAATGATAGTTGAATCCATGAAATAATGATTATGGTTGCATAAGTAAAGAATAATTGTCACTTAAGTAAACTGAAAGTTATATTTTAAAATCAAAGACAACCAAAAAATAGGTTTAAAAGTATTTTATTAAAATCTCTTTTTTACGACGTACAAAATCACACGGCCATACCGGTTTCGGGTATTATTATGCCCTTAATCAGTGGCGAAGTGAAAACAAGGTGCGAACATGTGCTTAAATATAGGCCATAACCGTCAGGCAAAGTTTACATACTAATTAAGGCAAAGTTTACATACATAGGTTTTTACATTTTTAAATACGAGACATTTAAAATATAATTCAATTATAAAATATAAATTACAAAAGATAATTTGTGAACCTTTTCCTTTTATTGTAATTTGCATTTTATAATTAAATTATATTTTAAATGTCTCGTATTTAAAAATGTATGGACGTAAGTTGATTGGTATATAAATTTTGCCTAACGATTATTGCCTATATTTAAATTGCATATTTTTATTTCATATGTTTGCACCTTGTTTTCACTTCGCCACTGATGAAGGGCATAATAATGACCGAAAGTGCCATGGTCGTGTGATTTTGTACGTCGTAATACGGAGATTTTAATAAAAGACTTCTAAACCTGTTTTTTAGTTGTCTTTGACTTTAAAGTAATAATAGTGTATGAAAGTTTTATACATGAAATGTATTTTCCTGAATAAATAAAAAAATTGATTTCGAGAAAAGATACAATAACTGCGGTATTAGTGATATAATAGAGTGAGATAATTGTTGCTGTATGAGTGAAAAGATTACTGATGTATGAGTGAAAGGATTGTTTCTGTATCAGGGAAATAATTGCTTATGGATGCAGAAACAATTCTGTGTAAGTGAAATGATATTTGGTAAATGAATGGCTTATTGAAGGAATCAATGAATGAGAATGAATTAAGAGAAAATAGAATTGCTGTATTAGTAAAATAATTATTTCTGTGTGACCGAAATATTTATTTCATGAATGACACGATACTTGAATATGACTGAAACATTGTTGTTCTATGAGTAATTAATTTCAGTTGCATAAGTGTGATAATTATTGTTGTATGAGTGTTCATCTGTGAAATGAGTGAAATAATTATTGTTATATAGAAAGGAATTGTTTATGCGAAATGATAGAAATGATTCATGGGGGAAATAGTTTTTGCTGAATGAGAGAGTATCGGTTATAATTTAATGTAGCGCATCATATCTCAATTTTAAATCGAAATTTACTTTTTAACTCAAACTATACGTATATTTTAAAATACGTGTCCGCCAGCGTACAAATAGTGTGAAATAATATAAATAATTATGTGCCTAAAATATTGATGATAATTGTATCCGTGAAATAACGATATAATAATTGTATGAGTAGATAATTATTGTCGCATTAATAAACAGAAAGTTGTATAAATGAAATGTATGTTTTTGAATAAATAAGAAAATAGGTTTTGATAAAAGAAATAATAATTGCTGTATTTGTGATATAAAAGAGTGAAATGATTGTTGTATGAATGAAATGATTGTAATTTTATGAGTAAAAGAACTGTTGCTGTATGAGTGAAGGAATTGTTGATGTATGAGTGAAATAATTGTTGATGTATGAGTGAAAGGATTGTTGATGTATGAGTGAAAGGATTGTTGATGTATGAGTGAAAGGATTGTTGATGTATGAGTGAAATAATTGTTCCTGTATCAGTTAAATAATTATTTCTGAATGAATGAAACTGTAGCTGTGTGTGTGTGAAATGAAATTTTCTGAATGAATGGCATGATTAATGAATGAATTATAATGAATAAATTTCTGAAAGATATCGTATGAATGCAAATGGATATTGTATGAATGCAATAGCACATGCTGTATAAAAATGAAATATCAGTTGCTGTATGATAAGGAAATTGTAGCTGCTGAATGAGTTAAATAGTTGCTACTGTATAGACCTTCTCTATATATATATATATATATATATATATATATATATATATATATATATATATATATGAATGAAAAACTATTTCTGAATAAATAAGATAAGAGTTTCTGTATGAGAGAAATAGCTGCTGTATGAAAACAAATAGCTGCTGTATGAGTGAAATATCAAATGCTACATGTAATTGAAATGTCAGTTACTATATGAGATTGAAATTGTAGTTGCTGTATAGACGAGAGTTGTTTGTATAAAATGGTAGTGACCCCATGGATGAAATGATAATTGCTGGATGATTGAAAATAAATGAGTTTCGACGTTGTATACGTAAACTGATAGTTGTATAAGTAATAATTGGCACTTGAGTGAAGTGAGGATTGTATGAATGCAAACACTGTTTGTGAATAAAGAATCTAAGAATTTCTTCATGAGAGACATAATGTTAGCTGTATATGTGGAAAAATTGTTGTATAAGGGATAAATTTGTTTCTGTGTAAAATAATGACTAATGTGTAAGTGAAATAATAACTGGCACGAGTTAAGTGATAGTTGTACGAATGAAATAACTGTTTCTGAGTAAATAAGAAGAGTTTATGTATGAGAGTATAATAGTAGTTGTATGGGTAGAAAAATTGTTGCTGTATAAGTGAAATAATGCCTCTGTACAAATGAAATAATTGTTGTTATATGACTGAAATAATTGCTGTTACATGACTGAACCAATTGTTGCTCTATGACAGACAAAAAACTATATGAGTGAAATGATATTTGCTGAATGAATGACATAATAAATCAGAAGTGTTGAGTTACTACATGAGGGCAGTAATAGTTGGTGTATGAATGAAATAATAGCTTCTGTAGGAGCAAATTAATAGTTGCAGTAGGAACAAAATAATGTTTTTGTAGGATCGAAACAGTAGTTCGATCAGAAGAGAAATAATAGTTGTAGCAAGGTCGAAATAATAGTTGCATTAGGAGAAATTATAGATGTATGAATGAGAAGCATAAGTGAAATGATTGTTTTATAAGTAACATATTAGATGATGAATGAATTAAGAGTTTTTATATGAAAGGAATAATAATTGTTGTATGAGTAGAAACATTGCCCCCGTATGAACAAAATATTAGTTGCAGTGTGAAAAATGATGTATGAGTAAAACGATAAATTATGTATGAGTAAAGCGATAAATGGTGTATGAGTGAAGCACTAAATGAGATATGAGTGAAGCAATAAATGAGGTATGAGTGAAGCGATAAATTACGTATGAGTGAAGCGATAAATTACGTATGAGTGGAGTGATAAATTACGTATGAGTGAAGCGATAAATTATGGATGGGTGAAACGATAAATAATGTATGAGTGAAATGATGTATGAGTGAAGCGATAAATAATGTATGAATGAAACGATAAATGATGCATGAGTGAAACGATGCATGATGTATGAGTGAAACGGTGCATGATGTATAAGTGAAACAGTGCATGATGTATAAGTGAAACGGTACATGATGTATGAGTGAAACGATGCATGATATATGAGTGAAACAATGTATGAGTGAAACGGTGCACAATGTATGAGTGAAACGGTGCATGATGTATGAGTGAAACGATGCATGATGTATGAGTGAAACGATGCATGATGTATGAGTGAAACGATGCATGATGTATGAGTGAAACGATGCATGAGTTAAACGATGTATTTGTGAAACTATGTATTAGTGAAGCGATAAATATATGAGTGAAATGACTGTTGATGGAAGACCTCAATAAAAGTTGCTGTATATATAAAATCAAATGCTATTTGCTGTGAGAGTGAAATAATTTCTGTACGGCTGAAATAATTGTTTCTGTTCTAATGAAATGATTGTTGTACTAGTGAAAAAAATTGTTGCTATACTGGGAAAATAATTGTTGCTATACTGGGAAAATAATTGTTGCTAGACAAGCGAAATAATTGTTGCTGTACTAGTAAAGTAATTTTTACTGTACTAGTGAAATTATTGTTGCTGTACTAGTTAAATTATTGTTGCTGTCCTAATGAAATTATTGTTGCTGTACTAGTGAAATTATTGTTGCTGTACGAATATATAAGTGTAATTATTTTTTTCTTTTTTTTTTAATATTTGTGACTGTGATGATAAAACAACTGTTGCCGTGTGACAAAAATAATAGTACTGTATGACAAAATAAAAATGCTGTATGAGTGAAATACATTCTATTTGCTACACTATATTTATTGCATAAGTTAAATTAATAACGTCTATCAGCTAAATAACGTCTATGAGAAAAAACTCAGCATTATGAGTAATATGACAATAGTTGCTGCATGTATGAAAGAACTGTTGCTACATGGTAAAAATATTTTTTTGTATGTGTTAACAAATAGTTGTGTATGTCAAACAACAAATGTGTGTATAAACAATAGTTTTTGTATGAAACGGTTGCTGTATGGGTTAAACAGTAATTATGATTTATGGATGAAACAATAAACGATTTATGGGTCAAATAATGGTTATAATATTAACATAATTCATTTTTTGTATCTCCATAATTATTAATTTATAAAAATTAATTTAAATACACATACTTATTCAACTTATACTGTTTTAAAAATCTGATGTGGGCAGCACATGACTTACCCTACAAAGTCAAGTTTATTTTCTCTTTCATAATCCATTAAATTGAGTTTAATTCCACAAAATAATATGAATAATTATTTGAAATGACACTAAATTCGCAGTTTCATTTAACTTTCCTTTTTAAGTGGAGATTGAAAGTGTTTCCAAATAAGCAAAGTGACAAAACTGCGAAAAAACTAAAATATCTTGAGATCGGTTAGTCATAGAGTCGTAGAGTTATGGGGTTAATATTTTTCTTTTCGTTGTCAAAATTTACGTATAAAATAAGCATTTAATTAATACATTTGAGCTTATGTGGTCTTTTATTGTACATTTTGGCGATTTTTGTTGGCCACTTCGCAAAAGAGGCAGATTCTTTTCTTCCAAATCGTACCAAAATCTAATCAGTACCAGGGTAAACCACATGTAATTTATCTACCAAACTTTGTGAAATTTGGTAAATTAGTTTTCTAGCTAGTGTAGACATGTGCGATTTTTGGGGGCTATTTCGCAAAAAATGGCAGATTCTTTGTATCCGAATTGTACCAAAATATAATCAGCACCCGGGTATCCCACAAGTGGCTTACCAACCAAATTTTGTAAAATTTGGGCAGTTAGTTTTCAGTTAGAGTGAATACATACGTCGAACACACACACACACATGTCATGCTAAAAATAGTTTTTTCGAATTATAGAGTGCTTGAAACATGTAGATCCGTTGAAAACTCGAGTTGCGATTTTCGGCACGATTCAAATACTTAACCCTACACATTACTATATATTGTAAGTAAAGTAAATATAGTCATATGAGATGCTCCTTTTTTATAATACTTTAAAGTAATTAAATTAAAAAAACTAATATTTTCTCGAAAAAATAAAATAAGCACTTTGGCCCATTTCGTCTTTTTAACTTCAGGTTTGTTACTTTCCTTGCTTTGACGAAGGGATCCAGCATATCCTCGAAACAGCTGTATTCTGCATTATTATTTGTGCTTAAATACGTTGCTCAAGATTTCTTTGCACTAACATTACCTTCATAAATGAGGTTTCTTAGAAATATTTACAGAACTACAAAATTTTCTGAATTTTTTAAACGACCGAGCTCTTCTTCAGATCTATATCTACATTTAAGAAGAACAACCGCCAGATTCTGGATCCGTAGGGGCTTATAATTATCTCAAACGTACAAACATGCGCGATTATTTTTAATACGAGTTATAAATTACGGATTGTAGTAAGTTGTATCAAATTAAATTGTATTTATTTTCTCTGTATATATAAGTCAGTATTTTAAGTTCTGTCTTCGAGTAAATAAGTTTAAATAAAATTGTGATAAACGCAAAAAAAAGGGGGAAAATAATGTATTAAAGGCGTTTTATGTTTTAAATTTGAATGCATATAGTACGTGAACTATGAATGCTTGGGGTACGTAAACTGTAAATGCTTGTGGTACGTGAACTGTGAATGCGCGTGAAATATGAATGCTTGTGGTATGAAAAATGTGACTGCTTGTGGTACGTAAATGTGTCACTGCTTGTGGTACATAAATGTTTGATTGCTTGTGATATGCGAAAGTTGAAATGAGTGTGGTAAGTAAAAGTTTTAATGCTTATAGAATCCGAAATTTTAGATTCTTGTGGTACGTCAAATTAAAAATTTTTGCGATGCATCAAAGTGTGAATTCTTGTGCTTCTGTGAAAGCCTGTGATGTCTAATAGTAGAAATTCTCGAATGCTTGGATGTTTGTGGTTTGTAAAAGTTTGAATTCTTGTTCGCGGAAATTAGAATCGTGTGGTTCGCAAAAGTTTGAATGCTTCTATTTTGCAAAAGTTTAAAGGTTTGTAGATCGCGAAAGATTGGATGCTTGTGATTCGTAAAATGTGAATGCTTGTGATACGTAAAATGTGTGAAATATCACTAATTGTGCGTCAAAAGTAAGTGCTCGTAGTATGGAAATTTGTATGGTTAGGATTAGAAAAATTTTAATTTTCATGGTATGCAAATATTAAATTGTGGTACTCGACTGTGCAAAGTCTCGTGAAACGTCAAGGTTTAAATTGTAGTAATGCGCCAAAATGTGAATTCTTCTGATACGTAAAACAGTGAAAGCCTGTGACGTCTAATACTGGAAATTCTTGTAGTTCTTGAATGATTCGGAAAAGTTCGAATGCTTGTAGTTCTCAAAATTGCGCATGAATGACATTCGTTAAAATTGTTCGTGAACATGAATGTATATAGTCCGTGAAAATGAATGCACGAAAATGTGAACCGCAAAATGAATGCAAGTGGTCATAGGAAATGAATGCAAGTGTCCGTAAAAATGTATGGATGGTGGTGCCTTCAAAATGGGATTTTTGAGTGTAGCAATTTGAATGATATACGTGACAATGTGAATATGTACATCAAACGTTGTGGTAATATGTGAATTTTTTTGATATTTGAATATTTGTACTACCTAAAAATGTGAATGCTTGTGGTACGTGAACTGAGTATGTACTGTTACGTAAAATGTGAATGCTCATGGTAAGTGAAATGTGAATTGTTGTGCTACGCGAATTGTGAATCTATGTGAAATGTAAATGATTGTGAACCGTGCATGCTTGTTATACGTTAAATGGTACGCTGAATATGAATTCTTGGGATAAATGAAATAAGAATGCTTGTACTACATGAAATTTGAATGCTTGTGATACGGAATCTGTGAATGCTTATGGTACGGGAAATGTGAATGCGTATGGTACGGGAAATGTGAATGCTTATGATACGGGAAATGTGAATGCTTATGGTACGGGAAATGTGAATGCTTATGGTACGGAAATGTGAATAGTTGCGCTACGCGAATTGTGCATCTATATGGAACGTGAAATGTGAATGATTTTGAAACGTGCATGCTTGCTATGCGTAAAATGGTACGATGAATGTGAATTCTCGGGATACGTGAAATAGGAATGCTTCTGTTACATGAAATTTGAATGTTTGTGGTACGTAAACTAGGCGTGTTTGTGGTACGTAAACTAGGCGTGTTTGTGGTACGTGAAGTGAGTATGTACTGCTATATAAAATGTGAATGCTTATTGTACGGGAAATGTGAATGGTTGTGCTACGCGAATTGTGCATCTATGTGGAACGTGAAATGTGAATGATTTTGAACTGTGCATACTTGCTATGCGTGAAATGGTATGTTGAATGTTAGATCTCGAGATAAGTAAAATAGGAATGTTTACGCTACATGAAATTCGCATGCTCGTGGTACCTAAACTGAGTATGTAGTGCTACGTAATATGTGAATACTTATGGTACGGGGAATGTGAATAGTTGTGCTGCGCGAATTGTGCATCTATGTGGAACGTGAAATATGAATGATTGTGAACCGTGCATGCTTGCTATGCGTTAAATGGTACGTTGAATGTGAATTCTTGGGATAAGTGAAATAGGAATGCTTGTACTACATGAAATTTGAATGCTTGTGGTACGTGAACCGACTATGTAGTGCTACGTAAAATGTGAATGCCTATGGTACGGGAAATATGAATGCTTATGATACAGGAAATGTGAATGCTTATGGTACGGGAAATATGAATGGTTTTACTACGAGAATTGTGCATCTCTGTGGAATGTGATATGTGAATGATTGTGAACCGTGTATGTTTGCTATGCGTTAAATGGTATGCTGAATGTGAATTCTCGGGATATGTGAAATAGGAATGCTTGTGCTACATAAAATTTGAATGCTTGTGATACGTAAACTGCGCGTGCATGTGGTACGTAAAGTGCGCGTGCTTGTGGTACGTAAATTGCGCGTGCTTGTGGGACGTAAACTGCGCGTGTTTGTGGGACGTAAACTGCGCGTGCTTGTGCGACGTAAACTGCGCGTGCTTGTGGGACGTGAACTGAGTAGATAGAGGTAAGGGAAATATGAAAGCTTATTGTACGGGAAATGTGAATTGTTGTGCTACGCGAATTGTGCATCTATGTAGAACGTGAAATGTGAATGATTGTGAACCGTGCACGCTTGCTATGCGTTAAGCGGTACATTGAATGTGATGTCTCGGGATAAGTGAAATAGGAATACTTGTGCAACATGATATTTGAATGCTTGTGGTACGTAAACTGCGCGTGCTTGTGGTACGCAAACTGCGCGTGCTTGTGGTGCGTAAACTGCGCGTTACTTGTGGTACATGAACTGGGTATGTAGTGCTGCGTTAAATATCAATGCTTATGGTACAGGAGATGTGAATACTTATGATACGGGAAATGTGAATGCTTTTTTTACGAGATATGTGAATGCTTATGGTATTTGAAATGAGAATGGTTGTGCTACGCGATGTGTGCATCTATGTGGACCGTGAAATGCGAATGATTGTGAACCGTGCATACTTGTATGCGTTGAATGTGAAGTCTCGGGATAAGTGAAATAGGAATGCTTGTGCTACATGAAATTTGAATGCTTGTTGTACGTAAACTGCGCGTGCTTGTGGTACGTGAACTGGGTATGTAGTGCTGCGTTAAATGTCAACGCTTATGGTAGAGGAAACGTGAATGCTTATGGTACAGGAGATGTGAATGCTTATGTTACGGGAGATGTGAATGCTTCTGGTACGGGACATATAAATGGTTGTGCTACGCGAATTGAGCATCTATGTGGAACGTGAAATGTGAATGATTGTGAAACATGCATGCTTGCTATGCTTTAAATTGCACGTTGAATGTGAATTCTCAGTATAAGTGAAATAGTAATGCTTGGATACAAGAAATTTGAGTACTTGTTGCACGTAAACTGCTCGTGCTTGTAGTAGGTAAACTGCGCGTGCTTGTGGTACGTGAACTAAGTATATAGTACTGCGTAAAATGTGAGTGATTATGGTATGGGAAATGTGAATGCTAATGGTACAGGAAAGTGAATGGTTGTGCTACGCGATTTGTACATCTATGTGGAACGTGAAATGTGAATGATTGTAAACCGTGCATGCTTGGAATGCGTTAAATGGACCGTTGAATATAAATTGCGGGAAAAGTGAAATAGGAATGCTTGTGCTACAAGAAATTTCGATGCTTGTGGTTCGTAAACTGCGCGGGCTTGTGGTACGTGAACTGAATATGCTGTGCTACGTACAATGTGAATGCTTATGGTACGTGAAAAGTGAATGGTTGTGCAACGCGAATTGTGCATCTATATGGAACGTGAAACGTGAATGATTGTGAACCGTGCATGCTTGCAATGCGTTAAATTTTTGCTTTGAATGTGAATTCTCGGGATAAGAGAAATAGGAATGCTTATGCTACATGAAATTTGAATGCCTGTGGTACGTGAACTGAGTATGTAGTGGTAAGGGAAATGTGAATGCTTATGGTACGTAAAATGCGAATGCTTATGGTACGTAAAATGTGAATGCTTATGGTACGTAAAATGTGAATGCTTATGGTACGAGAAAAGTAAATGGTTATGCAACGTAAATTGTGCATCTATGTGGAACATGAAATCTGAATGATTTTGAAACGTGCATGCTTGCTATGCGTTAAATTTTGCGTTGAATGTGAATTCTCGGGGTAAGTGAAATAGGAATGCTTGTGCTACATGAAATTTGACTGATTGTGATACATAAATTGTGCGTGCTTGTGGTACGTAAATTGCGCCTGCTTGTGGAACGTTAACTGGGTATGTAGTGCTGCGTTAAATGTCGGCGCTCATGATACGGGAAATGTGAATGCTTATGGTACGGGAAATGTGAATCGTTATGGTACGGGAAATGTGAATGCTTATGGTACGGGAAATGTGAATTCTTATGTTACGAGATATGTGAATGCTTCTGGTATGGGAAATGAGAATATTTGTGCTACACGAATTGTTCATCAATGTGGAACGTGAAATGTGAATGATTGTGAAACGTTCATGCTTGCTATGCATTCAAAGGTACGTTGAATGTGAATTCTCGGGTTAAGTGAAATAGGAATGCATGTGCTACATGAAATTTGAATGCTTGTGGTACGTAAATAGTGCGTGTTTATGGTACGTGAACTGGGTATGTAGTGCTGCGTTAAATGTGAAAGCTTATGCTACGGGAAATGTGAATGCTTATGGTACGGGAAATGTGAATGCTTATGGTACGGGAAATATGAATGCTTATGGTACGAGAAATGTGAATGCTTATGGTGCTGGTAATGTGAATGCTTATGTTACGGGACATGTGAATGCTTATGGTACGGGAAATGAGAATGGTCGTGCTACGCGAATTGTGCATAAATGTGGACCATGAAATGTGAATGATTATGAAACATGCATGCTTGCTATGCGTTAAATCGTGCGTTGAATGTGAATTCTTGGGATAAGTGAAGTAGGAATGCTTGTGCTACATGAAATTTGAATGCTTTTGGTACGTGAACTGAGTATGTAGTGCTGCGTAAAATGTGAATGCTTATGGTACGAGAAAAGTGAATGCTTATGCAACGCGAATTGTGCATCTATGTGGAACGTCAAATGTGAATGATTTCGAACCGTGCATGCTTGCTATGCGTTAAATTTTGCGTTGAATGTGATGTCTCGGGGTAAGGGAAATAGGAATGCTTGTGCTACATGAAATTTGAATACTTGTGGTACGTAAACTGCTTGTGCTTGTGGAACGTAAACTGCGCGTGTTTGTGGTGTCTGAACTGGGTATGTGGTGCTGCGTTAAATGTCAATGCTCATGGTACGGGAAATGTGAATGCTTATGGTACGGGAAATGAGAATGTTTGTTCTACACGAATTGTGCATCAATATGGAACGTGAAATGGGAATGATTGTGAAACGTGCATGCTTGCTATGCGTTAAATGGTACGTTGAATGTGAATTCTCAGGATAAGTGAAATAGGAATGCTTGTGGTACGTGAACTCAGTATATAGTGATAAGGGAAATGTGAATGCTTATGGTATGGGAAATGTGAATGTTTGTGCTACGCGATTTATGCATCTATGTGGAACGTGATATGTGAATAATTGTGAACCGTGCATGCTTGCTAAGCGTTCAATGGTACGTTGAATGAGAATTCTCGGGTTAAGTGAAATAGGAATGCATGTGCTACATGAAATTTGAATGCTTGTGGTACGTAAACTGCGCGTGCTTGTGGTACGTGAACTGGGTATGTAGTGCTGCGTTAAATGTGAATGCTTATGGTACGGGAAATGTGAATGCTTATGGTACGGTAAATGTACATGCTTTTGGTACGTGAAATGTGAATGCTTATGGTACAGGAAATGTGAATGCTTATGGTACGGGAAATGTGAATGCTTATGGAACGGAAAATGTGAATGCTTATGGTACGGGAAATGTTAATGCTTATGGTAAGGGAAATGTGAATGCTTATGGTACAGGAGATGTGAATGCTTATGTAACGGGACATGTGAGTGCCTATGGTACGGGAAATGAGAATGGTTGTGCTACGCGAATTGTGCATAAATGTGGAACGTGAAATGGGAATGATTGTGAAACGTGCATGCTTGCTATGCGTTAAATGGTACGTTGAATGTGAATTCTCAGGATAAGTGAAATAGGAATGCTTGTGGTACGTGAACTCAGTATATAGTGATAAGGGAAATGTGAATGCTTATGGTATGGGAAATGTGAATGTTTGTGCTACGCGATTTATGCATCTATGTGGAACGTGATATGTGAATAATTGTGAACCGTGCATGCTTGCTAAGCGTTCAATGGTACGTTGAATGAGAATTCTCGGGTTAAGTGAAATAGGAATGCATGTGCTACATGAAATTTGAATGCTTGTGGTACGTAAACTGCGCGTGCTTGTGGTACGTGAACTGGGTATGTAGTGCTGCGTTAAATGTGAATGCTTATGGTACGGGAAATGTGAATGCTTATGGTACGGTAAATGTACATGCTTTTGGTACGTGAAATGTGAATGCTTATGGTACAGGAAATGTGAATGCTTATGGTACGGGAAATGTGAATGCTTATGGAACGGAAAATGTGAATGCTTATGGTACGGGAAATGTTTATGCTTATGGTAAGGGAAATGTGAATGCTTGTGGTACAGGAGATGTGAATGCTTATGTAACGGGACATGTGAGTGCCTATGGTACGGGAAATGAGAATGGTTGTGCTACGCGAATTGTGCATAAATGTGGAACGTGAAATGGGAATGATTGTGAAACGTGCATGCTTGCTATGCGTTAAATGGTACGTTGAATGTGAATTCTCAGGATAAGTGAAATAGGAATGCTTGTGGTACGTGAACTCAGTATATAGTGATAAGGGAAATGTGAATGCTTATGGTATGGGAAATGTGAATGTTTGTGCTACGCGATTTATGCATCTATGTGGAACGTGATATGTGAATAATTGTGAACCGTGCATGCTTGCTAAGCGTTCAATGGTACGTTGAATGAGAATTCTCGGGTTAAGTGAAATAGGAATGCATGTGCTACATGAAATTTGAATGCTTGTGGTACGTAAACTGCGCGTGCTTGTGGTACGTGAACTGGGTATGTAGTGCTGCGTTAAATGTGAATGCTTATGGTACGGGAAATGTGAATGCTTATGGTACGGTAAATGTACATGCTTTTGGTACGTGAAATGTGAATGCTTATGGTACAGGAAATGTGAATGCTTATGGTACGGGAAATGTGAATGCTTATGGAACGGAAAATGTGAATGCTTATGGTACGGGAAATGTTAATGCTTATGGTAAGGGAAATGTGAATGCTTATGGTACAGGAGATGTGAATGCTTATGTAACGGGACATGTGAGTGCCTATGGTACGGGAAATGAGAATGGTTGTGCTACGCGAATTGTGCATAAATGTGGAACGTGAAATGGGAATGATTGTGAAACGTGCATGCTTGCTATGCGTTAAATGGTACGTTGAATGTGAATTCTCAGGATAAGTGAAATAGGAATGCTTGTGGTAGGTGAACTCAGTATATAGTGATAAGGGAAATGTGAATGCTTATGGTATGGGAAATGTGAATGTTTGTGCTACGCGATTTATGCATCTATGTGGAACGTGATATGTGAATAATTGTGAACCGTGCATGCTTGCTAAGCGTTCAATGGTACGTTGAATGAGAATTCTCGGGTTAAGTGAAATAGGAATGCATGTGCTACATGAAATTTGAATGCTTGTGGTACGTAAACTGCGCGTGCTTGTGGTACGTGAACTGGGTATGTAGTGCTGCGTTAAATGGGAATGCTTATGGTACGGCAAATGTGAATGTTTATGGTACGGGAAATGTGAATGCTTATGGTACAGGAGATGTGAATGCTTATGTAACGGGACATGTGAGTGCCTATGGTACGGGAAATGAGAATGGTTGTGCTACGCGAATTGTGCATAAATGTGGAACGTAAAATGGGGATGATTGTGAAACGTGCATGCTTGCTATGCGTTAAATGGTACGTTGAATGTGAATTCTCAGGATAAGTGAAATAGGAATGCTTGTGCTACATGAAATTTGAATGCTTTTGGTACGTAAATTGCGCGTGCATGTGGAACGTGAACTGAGTATATAGTGATAAGGGAAATGTGAATGCTTATGGTATGGGAAATGTGAATGTTTGTGCTACGCGATTTATGCACCTATGTGGAACGTGATATGTGAATAATTGTGAACCGTGCATGCTTGCTATGCGTTCAATGGTACGTTGAATGTGAATTCTCGGGTTAAGTGAAATAGGAACGCATGTCCTACATGAAATGTGAATGCTTGTGGTAACTAAACTGCGCGTGCTTGTGGTACGTGAACTGGGTATATAGTGCTGCGTTAAATGTGAATGCTTATGGAACTGGAAATGTGAATGCTTATGATACGGGAAATAGGAATGCTTATGGTACGGGAAATGTGAATGCTTATGGTACGAGAAATGTGAATGCTTATGGTACGGGAAATGTGAATGCTTATGGTACGGGAAATATGAATGCTTATGGCATGGGAAATGTAAATGCTTATGGTACAGGAGATGTGAATGCTTATGTAACGGGACATGTGAGTGCCTATGGTGCGGGAAATGAAAATGGTTGTGCTACGCGAATTGTGCATAATTGTGGAACGTGAAATGTGAATGATTGTGAAACGTGCATGCTTGCTATGCGTTAAATTTTGCGTTGATTGTGTATTCTTGGGATAAGAGAAATAGGAATGCTTGTGCTACATGAAATATGAATGGTTGTGGTACATGAACTGATTATGTTGTGGTAAGGGAAATGTGAATACTTATGGTATGGGAAGCGTGAATACTTATGGTACGGGAAATGTGAATGGTTGTGCTACACGATTTGTGCATCTATGTGGAATGTAAAATGCGAATTATTGTGAACCGTGCATGCTTGCCATGCTTTAAATGGTACGTTGAATGTGAAGTCTCGGGATAAGTGAAATAGAAATGCTTGTGCTACATGAAATTTGGATGTTTGTGGTACGTAAACTGCGGGTGCTTTTGTTACGTAAACTGCGCGTGCTTTTGTTACGTAAACTGCGCGTGCTTGTAGTACGTAACTGACTATGTAGTGTACGTAAAATGTGATTGCTTATGGTACGGGAAATGTGAATGTTTGGGCTACGCGAATTGTGCATCTATGTGGAACGTGAAATGTGAATTATTGTGAACCGTGCATGCTTGGTATGTGTATTGCACGTTGAATGCGAATTCTCGGAATAAGTGAAATAGGATTGCATGTGCTACATGAAATTTGAATGCACGGGACTTGCACGGTGTACGTAAACTTCGCGTGCTTGTGGTACGTGAACTGGGTATGTAGTGCTGCGTTAAATGTGAATGTTTATGGTACGGGAAACGTGAATGCTTATGGTTCGGGAAATGTGAATGCTTATGGTACGGGAAATTTGAATGCTTATTGTACGGGAAATGTAAATGCTTATCTTACGGGAAATGTGAATGGCTGTGCTACGCGAATTGTGCATCAATGTGGAACGTGAATTGAGAATGATTGTGAAACATGTATTCTTGTTCTGCGTTAAATTGTACGTTGAATGTGAATTCTCGGGATAAGTGAAATAGGAATGCTGGTGCTACATGAAATTTGAATGCTTTTGGCACGTGAACTGAGTATGTAGTGCTGCGTAAAATGTGAATGCTTTTGGTACGGGAAATGTGTATGGTTGTGCTATGCGAATTATGCATCTATGTGGAACGCGAAATGGGAATGATTGTGAACCGTGCATGCTTGCTATGCGTTAATTTGTACGTTGAATGTGAATTCTCGGGATACATGAAATAGGAATGTTTGTACTACATGAAATTTGAATGCTTGTGGTACGTGAACTGAGTATGTAGTGGTAATGGAAATGTGAATGCTTATGGTACGTAAACTGAGCGAGCTTGTGGTACGTGAACTGAGTATGTAGTGTTACGTAAAATGTGAATACTTATGGTATGGGATAAGTGAATGGTTGTGCTTCGCGAATTGTGCATATATGTGGAACGTGAAATACGAATGTTTGTGAACCGTGCATGATTGCTATGTGTTAAATAGTACGTTGAATGTGAATTCTCGAGATAAGTCAAATAGGAAAACTTGTGCTACATGAAATTTAAATGCTTGTGGTACGTAAACTGAGCGTGCTTGTGATACGTATACTTAGAGTGCTTGTTGTACTTGAACTGGGTATGTAGTGCTACGGAAAATGTGAATGGTTGTGTTTCGCGAATTGTACATCTATGTGGAACGTGAAATGTGAATGATTGTGAACTGTGCATGCTTGCCATGCGTTAAATGGTACGTTGAATCTGAATTCTCGGAATAAGTGAAATAGGAATGCATGTGCTACATGAAATTTGAATGCTTGAGGTACGTGAACTGTGAATGCTTGTGGTGCATGAAATGTGAATGCTCCGATACGTTAATGCTTGTGGTATGTAAAATATGAATGGTTGTGATACGCGGATAGGCTATACATGTGGTACGCGGATAGGCTATACATGTGGTACGTAAAATGTGAATGATGTGGTGCTTGAACTGTGTATGCTTGCTTTCTGTAGAATGGTACATTATATATAAATTCTTGTGATACATGAAATGTGAATGCTTGTGGTACATGACATTTGAATGCTTGGGGCACTTGAAACATGAATGCTTGGGGCACGGGAAACATGAATGCTTGGGGCGTGTGAAACGTAAATTCCTGGGGTACGCAAACTGTGAATGCATGTGATACTTGAAATGTGAATGCCTTATGTATGTGAAATGTCACTGTTTATTATGCTTGAGCTATGAATGCTTGTGGTATATAAATATGTAACTGGTTGCAGTACAGAATAGTTTAAATTCTTGAAGAGCCCAAATGTTTAAATGCTTATGATACACGAAAGTCGAATGCTGATTATACTAAAAAGTTTGAATACTTATGATACTAGAAATTTTGAATGCTTATGATACGAGAAAGGTTGAATGCTTATGATACGAGAAGTATGGTTGAAAGTGCTTATGGTACGAGGAAATATAAATGTTTATAGAACGGCAAATTTGATGCAAAAAAGATCAATATTTGTGCTTAAAGCCTGTGATGTCTAAAATTGGAAATTCTTGTGGTACTTGAATGATTGAATGTTTGTGATTCGCAAGAAACTGAATGGTTATAGTTCTCGAAAATTTAAAAGCTTTTATTTTATAAAAGATTGAATGCATATAGTAAGTGAAATTTTGAGATATGTGAACAGTAAATGCATGCAGGACGGGTATGTGCATAATGCCTGTAGTACTTGAACTGTGTGTGCTTGTAGTACGTGAAATGTTAATGATTGTAGAGCGTGAACTGTGACACAAGAACGGTTATGATACGACAGAGTTTGAATGCTTATGAATTTTAATTTCTTATAGTACGTCAAATTTAATGCGTCAAAGTATAAATGCTTGTGACGAAAGCCTGTGATGTCTAAACGTGGAAATTTTTATGGTACTTGAATGATTTAATGTTTGTGATTTACAAAAATTGAATGTTTGTAGTTCGCGAAAGTCTGAATGCTTCTAGTTCGTAATAGTTTCAATACATATGCTAAGCGAAATATTGAAATATGTGAGCTATAAATGCTTGTGGTATGTGAAATGCGCATCATGCCTGTAGTACGTGAACTGTGGATGCTTGTGGTACATCAAATATGAATGAATGTCCATGTGGAAATTTAAATTCTTATAAGACGTCAAATTTGATGAGAAAAAAGGTCGATGCTTGTGCTGAATGCCTGTGATGTCTAAAAGTAGAAATTCTTGTGGTACTTGAATGATTGAATGTTTGTGATTCGCCAAAAACTGAATGGTTATAGTTCGCGAAAGTTTGAAAGCTTTTATTTTATAAAAGTTTGAATGCATCTGGTAAGCGAAGGCTTGAGGTATGTAATCCGTAAATGCTTGTTGTATGTGATATGTGTATCATGCTTGTAGTACGTGAACTGTGTATGCTTGTGGTATGTAAATTGCGAATACATGTGGTACTTGAAATGTGAATGCTTGTGGTATCTGAAATGTCACTGTTTGTTATACGTGAGCTGTGAATGCTTGTGATACGTAAATATGTAACTGGCTATAGTACGCAAAAATTTAAATTCTTAAAGTGAGCGAAAGTTTAAATGCTTATGGTACACGAAAGTCGAATACTTATGATACTAGAAAGTTTGTATGATTATGCACATGGAAATTTAAATTCTTATAAGACGTCAAATTTGATAAGAAAAAGGTCGATGCTTGTGCTGAATGCCTGTGATGTCTAAAAGCAGAAATTCTTATGGTACTTGAATGTTTGTGATTTGCAAAAAACTGAATGGTTATAGCTCGCTAAAGTTTGAAAACTTTTATTTCATAAGAGTTTGAATGCATCTGGTAAGTGAAGGCTTGAGATATGTAATCGGTAAATGCTTGTTGTATGTGATATGTGCATCATGCTTGTAGTACGTGAACTGTGTATGTTTGTGGTACGTGATATGTGTATCATGCCTGTAGTGAACTGTGTATGCTTGTGGCACGTGAAATGTGAATGATTATGGTGCGTGAACTGTGCATGCTTCCTATACATTAAATAGTACGTTAAATGTGAATTCTCGAGATAAGTCAAATAGGAAAACTTGTGCTACATGAAATTTAAATGCTTGTGGTACGTAAACTGAGCGTGCTTGTGATACGTATACTTAGAGTGCTTGTTGTACTTGAACTGGGTATGTAGTGCTACGGAAAATGTGAATGGTTGTGTTTCGCGAATTGTACATCTATGTGGAACGTGAAATGTGAATGATTGTGAACTGTGCATGCTTGCCATGCGTTAAATGGTACGTTGAATCTGAATTCTCGGAATAAGTGAAATAGGAATGCATGTGCTACATGAAATTTGAATGCTTGAGGTACGTGAACTGTGAATGCTTGTGGTGCATGAAATGTGAATGCTCCGATACGTTAATGCTTGTGGTATGTAAAATATGAATGGTTGTGATACGCGGATAGGCTATACATGTGGTACGCGGATAGGCTATACATGTGGTACGTAAAATGTGAATGATGTGGTGCTTGAACTGTGTATGCTTGCTTTCTGTAGAATGGTACATTATATATAAATTCTTGTGATACATGAAATGTGAATGCTTGTGGTACATGACATTTGAATGCTTGGGGCACTTGAAACATGAATGCTTGGGGCACGGGAAACATGAATGCTTGGGGCGTGTGAAACGTAAATTCCTGGGGTACGCAAACTGTGAATGCATGTGATACTTGAAATGTGAATGCCTTATTATGTGAAATGTCACTGTTTATTATGCTTGAGCTATGAATGCTTGTGGTATATAAATATGTAACTGGTTGCAGTACAGAATAGTTTAAATTCTTGAAGAGCCCAAATGTTTAAATGCTTATGATACACGAAAGTCGAATGCTGATTATACTAAAAAGTTTGAATACTTATGATACTAGAAATTTTGAATGCTTATGATACGAGAAAGGTTGAATGCTTATGATACGAGAAGTATGGTTGAAAGTGCTTATGGTACGAGGAAATATAAATGTTTATAGAACGGCAAATTTGATGCAAAAAAGATCAATATTTGTGCTTAAAGCCTGTGATGTCTAAAATTAGAAATTCTTGTGGTACTTGAATGATTGAATGTTTGTGATTCGCAAGAAACTGAATGGTTATAGTTCTCGAAAATTTAAAAGCTTTTATTTTATAAAAGATTGAATGTATATAGTAAGTGAAATTTTGAGATATGTGAACAGTAAATGCATGCAGGACGGGTATGTGCATAATGCCTGTAGTACTTGAACTGTGTGTGCTTGTAGTACGTGAAATGTTAATGATTGTAGAGCGTGAACTGTGACACAAGAACGGTTATGATACGACAGAGTTTGAATGCTTATGAATTTTAATTTCTTATAGTACGTCAAATTTAATGCGTCAAAGTATAAATGCTTGTGACGAAAGCCTGTGATGTCTAAACGTGGAAATTTTTATGGTACTTGAATGATTTAATGTTTGTGATTTACAAAAATTGAATGTTTGTAGTTCGCGAAAGTCTGAATGCTTCTAGTTCGTAATAGTTTCAATACATATGCTAAGCGAAATATTGAAATATGTGAGCTATAAATGCTTGTGGTATGTGAAATGCGCATCATGCCTGTAGTACGTGAACTGTGGATGCTTGTGGTACATCAAATATGAATGAATGTCCATGTGGAAATTTAAATTCTTATAAGACGTCAAATTTGATGAGAAAAAAGGTCGATGCTTGTGCTGAATGCCTGTGATGTCTAAAAGTAGAAATTCTTGTGGTACTTGAATGATTGAATGTTTGTGATTCGCCAAAAACTGAATGGTTATAGTTCGCGAAAGTTTGAAAGCTTTTATTTTATAAAAGTTTGAATGCATCTGGTAAGCGAAGGCTTGAGGTATGTAATCCGTAAATGCTTGTTGTATGTGATATGTGTATCATGCTTGTAGTACGTGAACTGTGTATGCTTGTGGTATGTAAATTGCGAATACATGTGGTACTTGAAATGTGAATGCTTGTGGTATCTGAAATGTCACTGTTTGTTATACGTGAGCTGTGAATGCTTGTGATACGTAAATATGTAACTGGCTATAGTACGCAAAAATTTAAATTCTTAAAGTGAGCGAAAGTTTAAATGCTTATGGTACACGAAAGTCGAATACTTATGATACTAGAAAGTTTGTATGATTATGCACATGGAAATTTAAATTCTTATAAGACGTCAAATTTGATAAGAAAAAGGTCGATGCTTGTGCTGAATGCCTGTGATGTCTAAAAGCAGAAATTCTTATGGTACTTGAATGTTTGTGATTTGCAAAAAACTGAATGGTTATAGCTCGCTAAAGTTTGAAAACTTTTATTTCATAAAAGTTTGAATGCATCTGGTAAGTGAAGGCTTGAGATATGTAATCGGTAAATGCTTGTTGTATGTGATATGTGCATCATGCTTGTAGTACGTGAACTGTGTATGTTTGTGGTACGTGATATGTGTATCATGCCTGTAGTGAACTGTGTATGCTTGTGGCACGTGAAATGTGAATGATTATGGTGCGTGAACTGTGCATGCTTCCTATACATTAAATAGTACGTTAAATGGGAATTCTAGTAACACGTGAAATAGGAATGTTTGTAGTGCATGGAATTTGAATACTTCTAGTATATGAAATTTGAATACTTCTAGTATATGAAATTTGAATACTTCTAGTATATGAAATTTGAATACTTCTTGGGGTAAATGAACTGTGCATGCTAGTGGTACGTAAACTGTGAATGCTTGTCATGCATAAATCGTGGATGCTTGTAATGCATGAGATGTGAATGCTCGTGATACGTAAAATGTAAATGGTGATACTGGAAACGTGAATGCGTGGTATGTAAATTGTAAATGGTTGTGGTACGCAGATTGTGGATATATGTGGTAAGTAAAATGTAAGTGATGTTGTGCGTGAACTGTGCATGCTTGCTATGTGTGAAATGGTACATTACATGTAAATTCTTGTAATACGTGAAATGTGAATGCTTGTGGTACAGGAAATTTTAATGCTTAAGGTACGTGAAACATACATGTTTGAGGTACGTAAACTGCGAAAGCATGTGTTGCTTTAAATGTAAATGTTTGTGGTATGTGAAATGTCACTGTTTGTTATATTGTTGAACTGTGAATGCTGTGTTTGAGCTGTGTTTGTTGAGCTGTGAATGCTTGTGATACGTAAATATATAACTGGTTGTAGTACGCAAAAGTTTAAATTTTTAAAGTGGGCGAAAATTTAAATGCTTTTGGTACACAAAAGTCGAATGCTTATGATACTAGAAAGTTTGAATGCTAGTACGTCAAATTTAATAGTACGTCAAATTTGATGAGAAAAAATTACTTTGTTCTGAAATCCTGTGATGTCTAAAAGTAGAAATTCTTGTGTTACTTGAATGATTGAATATTTATGATTCGCAAAAAAAACTGAATGGATGTAGTTCCCGAAAGATTGAATGCATCTGGTAAGCGAAAGCTTGAGGTATGTGAACTGTAAATGCTTGTGGTACGTGATATGTGCATCATGCCTGTAGTACATGAACTGTGTATGCTTGTGGTACATGAAATGTGAATGATTATAGAGCTTGAACTGTGCATGCTTTTATGCGTGAAATGGCAATGTAAATGTGAATTCTTGTGGCACATGAAATAGGAATGCTTATGGTGCATGAAATTTAATTGCTTGAAGTATATGTACTGTGTATGCTAGTGGTACATAATCTGTGAATATTTGTGGCGCATGAAATGTGATTGCTCGTGATACGTGAAACGTGAATGTTTGTGGTACGTAAAATCTGAATGATTGTGATACGTGGTTTGTGTATACATGTACTACGTAAAATGTGAACGATATAGTGTCTGAACTGTGCATGCTTGACATGCCTGAAATGGTACGTTAAATGTTAATTCTTGTGTTACGTGATATATAAATAATTGTGAATGTGAATACTTGTGGTACTTAAAATGAGAATACTTGGGGTACGAGAAATATGTATGCTTGTGGTACCTAAACTGCGAATGCATGTGGTGCTTGAAAAGTGGGTGATTGTGAAATGTGAAAGCTTGTAGTAACTTAAATGCCACTGTTTGTGATACGTGAACTGTGAATGATTGTAGTGTGCGAAATGAACGTAAATATGTAACAGGTTGTAGTACGCGAAAGTTTAAATTCTTAAAATGCGCGAAAGGTTGAATAGTTACCGTACGCAAAAGATGAATGCTTATGATACGAAAAAGATTTAACGCTTATGACAAGCGGAATTTTGATTTTAATAGTATGTCAAATTTAATGCAACAAAATATCAATGTTTGTGCTGAAAGCCTGTGAAATCCACAAGTAGAAATTCTTCTGGTACTTGATTGAATGTTTGTGATTCTCAAAAAATTGAATGTTTGCAATTCGCGAAAGTTTGAATGCATAGGGTAAGCGAAACCTTGAGGTATGTGAACTGTAACTGCTTGTGGTATGTGAATTGCTCATCATACCTATAGTACGGAAGCTGTGTATAATTGTTGTAAGGGAAATGTAAATACTTGTGGCGCATGAATTGTGCATACTTGCTATGCGTTAAATGGTACGTTAAATGTGATTTATTGTAACATGTGAAATAGGAATGTTTCTTGTGCATAGAATTTGAATACTTATGGTACATGAAATTTGAATACTTAATGTACGTGAACTGTGCATGCTAGTGGTACTTTAACTATGAATGCTCGTGATACGGGAAACACGAATGCTTGTGTAACGTAAACTGTGAATGGTTGTGGTAAGTGAATTGTGCATACATGTGGTACGTAAAATGTGAATGATATGACGAGTGAACTGTGCATGCTTTGTATGCGTGAAATGATAAGTTAAATGTGACTTTTTGTGATATGTGAATGTGAATGCTTGTGGTACATGAAATTTGAATGCTTGTGGTACATGAAATTTGAATGCTAGTGTTACTTGAAATGTGCATGCTTGTAGTACATAAACTCTGCGTACTAGTGGTACGTAAACTGCGAATGCTTGTCGTGCATGAAACGTAAGTGCTTGTGGTACATGAGATGTGAATATTCGTTATACGTAAAATGTGAATGATATGGTGAGTGAACTGTGCATGCTTGCTATGTTGAAATGGTACGTTAAATGTGAATTTTTGTGATATGTGAATGTGAATGCTTGTGGTACATAAAATATGAATGCTTGTGGTACATGAAATATGAATGCTTGTGGTACGTGAAATATGCATGCTTGTGGTACGTGAAATATGCATGCTTGTAATACGTAAACTGTGAATATATGTAGTGCATGAAACGTGAATGCTTGTCGTACGTGAAATGTTACTCCTTATGACACGTGAACTTTAAATGCTTGTGGTATGTAAATATGTAACTGGTTGTAGTGCACGAAAGTTTAAATTTTTGAACTGCGCGAAAGTTTGAATGTTTATGGCACGCCGAATTTTAAATTCGTGTAGCATGTCAAATTTGATGGTTCAAAAATCAATGTTTGTGCTACTAGTGTGAAAGCATGTGATGTCCAAAAGTAGGAATTCTTGTGGTATTTTAATGATTGAATGTTTATGATTCGTAAAAAATTTAATGCTTGTAGTTCGCAAAAGTTTGAATGCCTCTTGTTCTTAAAGATTTAAATGCATATGGTAAGTGAAAGCTTGAGGTATGTGAACTGTTAATGCTTGTGGTACGTGAAATGTATATGCTTGTGGTATGTGAACTGTGATTTCTTGTAGTACTTAAAATGTGAATTCTTTTGATACGCGAACTGATGCTTATGATACGTAAACTGTGTATGTTTGTGGCACAAAGTTTGCATGCGAAAAAGATTAAATAGTTGTGATATGCATATATTTTATTTGTAGTACTCGAACGTTTAAATTTTCGTGGTACGTTAAAATTTAAATTATTGTGATGCGTCAACATGTGAATTATTGTGATATGTAATACTATGAAAGCCTGTGATGTCTATTTGCTTAAATTATCGTGATTCTTGAATGGTTGACTGTTTCGGAGAAGGTCGAAAGCATGTGAAATAGGAATGCTTCTGGTTCATAGAATTTGAATACTTATGGTACATGAAATTTGAATACTGATATACGTGAACTGTGATATACGTGAACTGTGCATGCTAGTGGTACTTAAACTGTGAATGCAAGAAACATGAATGCCTGTGGTAAGTAAAATGTGAATAGATGTGATAAGTGAATTGTGCATACATGTGATACGTAAAATGTGAATGATATGACAAGTGAACTGTGCATGCATGGTATGCGTGAAAGGGTAATTTAAATGTGAATTTTTGTAATATGTGAATGCTTGTGGTTCATGAAATTTGAATGCTTGTGGTTCATGAAATTTGAATGCTTGTAGTACATGAAATTTGAATGCTTGTGTTACTTGAAATTTGAATGCTTGTGTTACTTGAAATATGCATGCTTGTAGTACGTAAACTATGCATGCTAGTGGTACGTAAACTGTGAATGCTTGTCGTGCATGAAACGTGAGCACTTGTGGTGCATAAGATGAGAATGCTCATTATACGTAACATGTGAATGATATGGTGAGTGAACTTTGCATGCTTGCTATGCGTGAAATGTTAGGATTGTGTGAATTTTTGGGATATGTGAATGCTTGTGGTACATGAAATTTGAATGCTTGTAGTACGTGAAATATGCATGCTTGTAATACGTGAACTGTTAATATATGTGACGCATGAAATGTGAATGCTTGTCGTACGTGAAATGTTATTGCTTATGATATGTGAACTTTAAATGCCTGTGGTATGTAAATATGTAACAGCTTGTGGTACACGAAAGTTTAAATTTTTGAACTGCGCGAAAGTTTGAATGCTTATGGCACGCCAAAATTTAAATTCGTATAGCATGTCAAATTTGATGGGTCAAAAATCAATGTTTGTGCTACTAGTGTGAAAACCTGTGATGTCCAAAAGTAGAAATTCTTGTGGTATTTGAATGATTGAATATTTGTGATTCGCAAAAATTGAATGTTTGCAATTCGCGAAAGTTTGAATGCATAGGTTAAGCGAAAGCTTGAGGCATGTGAACTGTAACTGCTTGTGGTATGTGAATTGCGCATCATACCTGTAGTACCGGAGCTGTGTATAATTATTGTAAGGGAAATATGAATGATTGTGGTGTGTGAACTGTGCATACTTGCTATGCATTAAATGGTACGTTAAATGAGATTTATTGTAACACTAGCCACCTTCGGCGACCAGCCTGTTCACTACCCTTGAAAATTCTGACCGTGGCAAACTCCCTGGCGCGACCTACCAGAAAGGTGTAAGGTAACTATTTAGACGGCCAGGAAGTGCCACCCAATTTAGACCAGAACCCAGTGGGGGCGGCATCCGTACCCTCCTTCCCCTACCTCCAACCTCTTGGAATGACTTACGGACCCCCATGTTTAACGTGATCGTACTCTGCGTGAACACGACGGCAGTTTTGGCAGTAACGGGAATCGAACCCGGGCCTACCGAGTGCAATTCCTGCGCACTAACCACTGGGCTACCTCGCCCTCAACCCCGTGGAGTTAACAAAATTTGGTTTAGTTTAATGGCGTTAAAAGTTATAATGAAATTTTAAGATGAAAAATAATGTTTTAGTGGGGGTGCTTGAAAATTGATTTGTAAAGTGAATTTATTCTAATATTTGTGAACTGTGATAACCCCGTGGAGTTAAAAAATAAGTTAAAATAATCTCCATAACTTTCAATTCCATAATAGCTCAATTCCACATAAGCTCTTAATTCCATCAAATATAACGTAATTATCTAACCCGATCCACAATCTCTATAACTTTCTTTATATTTATTTTTTCTCCATGGAAACACCGTGACGTCTCCTCCACCTCCCATGCGTCTGCGCGCGCATGTGGGAGAAAAATCAGAACTTCGGAGAGAATTCGCCGAGAAATTTAAAATCATTACTTCTTTAAAATCCGGATCGGGCGACTATTTATAATTATTTCTTGACCAGATTGGGCTTGCAAGAATGCCTGATGTTTGAGCTTTCTAAAAATGTAGATTATTAGTCCAAATTGTCGGAATTTTTCCCGATGCAAGGATTAAAAAACGAAAGTCCGTTTTTTTTAGCCGAAAGTGACTTTTGTTTTAAAATCTTTAAAGAATATTAGAATTTATCCCTGAGATTTGAAATGGATATATTTTTACTCGTAATTGTCTGCTCTTTCCGGCCGTGTGATTTGTATTTTTCTACGACGTCTGGATGGTGGAGATGAAAGGGGAAAAAACGGTCAAAATCGCATAAAACATTAAATAACAAAAAAAAATAATTCAAATTTTAAAAATCGGTTTTCACGTGTCACCTTCTCCCCTCCCCCTCGGGTCTCCGATTGCCAAATTTCGTAGCTCTGCGACGCCCGGTCGCTCAGCCTATAGTGTATAAGACACACACACACAGACATTGCCTTTTATTATATAGATGTGAAATAGGAATGTTTCTGGTGCATAGAATTTGAATACTTTATGTACATGAACTGTGCATGCTAGTGGTACTTAAACAGTGAATGCTCGTGATACGGGTAACATGGATGCTTGTGGTACGTGAAATGTGAATGATTGTGGTAAGCAGATTGTGCATACATGTGGTACGTAAAATGTGAATGATATGGTGAGTGAACTGTGCATGCTTGGTATGCGTGAAATGGTAAGCTAAATGTGATTTTTTGTGATATGTGAATGTGAATGCTTGTGGTACGTGAAATATGCATGCTTGTAATACGTAAACTGTGAATATATGTGGCGCATGAAACGTGAATGCTTGCCGTACGTGAAATCTTACTACTTGTGATACCTGAACTTTAAATGCTTGTGGTATGTAAATATATAACGGGTTGTAGTACACGAAAGTTTAAATTTTTGAACTGCGCGAAAGTTTGAATACTTATGGCACGTCGAATTTTATATTTGTGTAGCATGTCAAATTTGATGGGTGAAAAATCAATGTTTGTGCTACTAGTGTGAAAACCTGTAATGTCCAAAAGTGGAAATTCTTGTGGTATTTGAATGATTGAATGTTTGTGATTCGTAAAAATTGAATGTTTGCAATTCGCGAAAGTTTGAATGCATAGTTTAAGAGAAAGCTTGAGATATGTGAACTGTAACTGCTTGTGGTATGTGAATTGCGCATCATAGCTGTAGTACGGGAACTGTGTATAATTATTATAAGGAAAATGTGAATGATAGTGATGCGTGAACTGTGCATACTTGGTATGCTTTAAATGGTACGTTCAATGTGATTTATTGTAACATATAAAATGGGAATGTTTCTGGTGCATAGAATTTGAATACTGGTGGTACATGAAATTTGAATACTTGATGTACATGAACTGTGCATGCTAGTGGTACTTAAACAGTGAATGCTCGTGATACGGGTAACATGGATGCTTGTGGTACGTGAAATGTGAATGATTGTGGTAAGCGGATTGTGCATACATGTGGTACGTAAAATGTGAATGATATGGTGAGTGAACTGTGCATGCTTAGTATGCGTTAAATGGTAAGTTAAATGTGATATTTTGTGATTTGTGAATGTGAATGCTTGTGGTACATGAAATTTGAATGCTTGTGATACTTGAAGTATGCATGCTTGTAAGTACGTAAACTATGCATGCTAGTGGTATGCAAACTGTGATGCTTGTCGTGCAAGAAAGTCGAGCGCTTGTGGTGCATGGGATGTTAATGTTCGTTATACGTAAAATGTGAATGATATGGTGAGTGAACTTTGCATGCTTGCTATGCGTAAAATGGTATCTTAAATGTGAATTTTAGTGATATGTGAATGCTTGTGGTACGTGAAATATACATGCTTATAATACGTAAATTGTATATATGTGTGGCGCATGAAACGTGAATGCTTGTCGTACGTGAAATGTTACTGCTTGTGATATGTGAACTTTAAATGCTTGTGGTATGTAAATATGTAACTGGTTGTAGTACACGAAAGATTAAATTTTTAAACTGCGCGAAAGTCTGAATGCTTATGGAACGCCGAATTTTAAATTCGTGTAGCATGTCAAATTTGATTGTTCAAAAATCAATGTTTGTGCTACTAGTGTGAAAACCTGCGATGTCCAAAAGTAGAAATTCTTTTGCTATTTGAATGATTGAATGTTTATGATTCGCAAATAATTGAATGCTTGTAGTTCGCGAAAGTTTGAATGCGTCTAGTTCTTAAACGTTTGAATGCATATGGTAAGCGAAAGCTTGAGGTATGTGAACTGTTAATGCTTGTGGTACGTGAAATGTGCATCATGCCTGTAGTTCTTGAACTGTGTGTGGTTGTGGTACGTGAACGGTGTGTGAACTGTGTATGCTTGTGAACTGTGAATTCTTGTAGTACTTAAAATGTGAATTCTTTCGGTACGCGAACTGTAAATGCTTGTGATACGTAAACTGTGTGTGTTTGTGGCACACGAAAGTTCGAATGCGAGAAAGGTTAAACAGTTTAGATATGCAAATATTTCATTTGTAGTACTACTCGAATGTTTCAATTTTCTTGGTACGTTAAAATTTAAATTATTGTGATGCGTCTGCATGTGAATTATTGTGATATGTAATACTGTGAAAGTCTATGATATCTATTTGCGTAAATTCTCGTGATTCTTGAATGGTTGACTGTTTTGGAGAAGGTCGAAAGCTTTTGATTGGCTTATGTGTATATGTATATCATTCGTCAAAATTAATGTATATATGTGGCCCGAGAATATGAATATATTTAGTCTATGAAAACGAAAGACTTTGTTCCGAGAAAGTGAATGTATTTGGTCTATGAAAGTAAATGTATGTGGTCCGAAAAAGTGAAAGCCTGTAGTCCATGAAAGATAATGCATGTATTCCGTTAAAGCAAGTACCTGTGATCCATGAAATTGAATGCATGTGGTCCGTAATAATAAATGCAGGGGGGGCAGAGAAAGTGTTTGAATGTGTCCGTAAAATTGCATGTGAGTAGTGCGCTACAGTGTGGTTGTGGCACGCAGCACTTTGAATGTTGCATCACGTGACAATGTGAGTATGTTACATAAAATTTTGTGGTATTGAGAAATACTGATATGTGAATGTTTGTACTACATCCATGTGTGAATGCTTGTGGTGCGTAAACTGTACATGCTTGTGCACGAAAACTACGCATGTTTATTGTACATGAACTACGTATGTTGTGATACGTGAAATGTGAATATAGTGAGTGGACTATGAATTTTTTAATGAAATTTTTTAAATGTCTATTATTTCTAATACGATATTAAATACAACAGATCATATATAATAATGCCACAATCACCGAAAGATAATTTCTCATTCTATAAATTTGATAAGGGGATCATAATGTACATCACTGGGACTACAGCTTTGTCTTCAATTTCCTTTGTTTTCAAGTCCAAGTTCAATTACTTACCTTAAACTCCCTTAATGCTTGTGGCACGCAAAATTTTAAATAAGTGTCTTACGCGAAAGTTTGAATTCTTTTGGCACTTCACATTTTTAATTGTTGTTATGCGTCAGTGTAATTTCTTGTACGACTTAAAACTGAGAAAACCTATTATCCAATAGTAGAAATTCTTGGGGTTCTTAAATGATTGAATGTTTATAATTCTCAAAAGTTTGAATGCTTCTAGTTCGTAAACGTATGAACGTTTTCAGTTCTCGAAAGTTTGAATGCTTGTAGTGAATGTTTAAATGCTCGATGTTCGTATACAGGGTGTCCCAAAAATATTGAAACGAGCTTTAATTCTTTACTTGTTGGATATAAGTGGGCAATGTAAATTGCAAAAATGCTGAAAGTAAGGTAGGACATATGTGAAGTAACCTTCACATATGTGTGGTACAACATATGTGAAGGTTTGTAGTACAAGAAAGTGTGAATGTTTCAGGTATAAAGAATGTGAATGTGTGAAGAACTAAAAATTGCTAGAACACTTGGAAAATACCATTGGCATCCATTTTGTATTCATGGACTTCAAGTACTTCATCCCTCCGATTTTGATCGGCGTGTAGCATTCTGCAACTGGTTCTTAATCAAACAAGACATCAATTCGAATTTAATTAAGAACATTCTGTAGACTGGTGAATGTTTGTTTACGGAAGATGGAGCAATCAATACTCACAACGATCATTATTGGAATAATACGAAACCATTTTCTGTCCGTGAAATTCATCACCAGAGAAAGTTTTCTGTGTCTGTATGGTGCGGAATTTGTAATGGAAAACTGATTGGTCCTGTGTTTTATGAAGGGACTCTTACAGCTGAAAAATACATGCAGCTTATTTTAAACAGTACTGAAATGGATTTTATGAAGACGACAACATTATCGCTTCTAGAAAACATGTATTATCAACAAGATGGCGCGCCTGCACACCAGGTTATAATTGTGACAAACTGGCTCAACAGAAACGTTGATAAACAGTGGATTGGTTTGGAAGAAGCCACTGAAGCACCCCCCACCCCGCCCAGATCCCCTGATTTTTAACCTGCTCTTGATTTTTACTCATGGGGTCGTCTTCGAACACTAGTTTATAATACTCGCCCACTAAACGCAATTGACCTTAAACAAAAGATAATTGATGCTTGCAACAATATTAGTAGTGAAATACTCCAAAATATTTACAGAAGCATTATTAGAAGAGCTCAGTTATATATTGGAGTTGAAGGAAAACATTTTAAGAATGCTTGTGAATTGCGTTTTGAATTGTGTTTCTAGTATTTGTAACAAAATTTGTCCCTTTATATTAATGGTCTTCTATCAATGTATGCATATTTTAATTATGTGCCACAACCAAGTAGTGAGTACCACTGCTTTATATGATCTCTGTCTACGTAATGCTTTATTTAGATGCATTTCTGATAAAAAATTTTGACACATATTAACGTATTTTTGATCTGAACAATTTCCATCGTCGATTTGTTTATGATCCCTATTTTTACTGATGAAACAGCCTTTCACATGGACCAAAAAGTGGCATAAGTCAGACTTTTTCCTTTATCATAATTCAGTTGATTTTAAAGATACAGATATGCGGTTTTTAACATTTTACAGCATAGTTGAAAAGTGTTTATGACTTTGTTCATTCTGTCTGTCCGTCTGTCCGTTAGCACGATAACTGCCGTAAAAATGACTATCAAAATAAAATTTTAGTATGTTGTTCAGACGGTCTGTTGGACCTATGGGAATATAAATGAATAATATCACCCAATTAGTTTTAGATTGAACCCGAGTTAAAAAAATGAAATACATTGAACCCTATGGGACCTAATTTTTCAAACATTTTTTCAGCGGCTTTAAAATTCACAAATTGCTTCGAAAGTTTTACGAAATATCCAAATTATCCCATAAAATGTATAAAAAAATTTCAGCACAATATATTCAGTAGTTTTTTAAATAAAAATTAAAATAATAATTACAGCCTTTATATGAAGAGATCACATGACCATTATATGAAGAGATCACGTGACCCACTTCAAAATAAAATGTAGCATCCATTTTGCATCCAAATCGTGATTTTTAAAGTTCTTTTTAATTCATATTTAGTGTTGTATCCATCCTAAAACCGCTTTCTTTTTGCTTAAATTCTGTGCATCTACATACTGAAACAACGCAATTACAATATATTTGAGTTTAAATGATTGAGACTTTGATTATTTCTACAACGAAGCTTAATTTTCACTTATGGAAAATGTAAACACCAAAAGATGTAGAATCAGTTGTATAAGAATTGCTGCATTTCTTTAACGCAAAATTATTTATCTCGTGGAGTCTGCAATATAGCTGATATCAATGAAACATTAATTGATTTTACAGAGAACCAGATGACTTTTTCGATGAAGTTTTAAGCATAGAGTTAAATTGCTTGTATCTCTATGGTTTTAAGTTTTTAAATAATTATTATAGTAGTGTGATGAATGAGTCTGCAATATAGCTGATATCAATGAAACATTCATTGATTTTACAGAGAACCAAACGACTTTTTCGATAAAGTTTTAAACATAGAGTTAAATTGCTTGTATCTCCATGGTTTTAAGTTTTTAAATAATTAATATAGTAGTGTGATGAATGAAAGGATTGGAAAAATGTTTATGAATGAAATGCTGCTTTTATATAGAGGCGATTTATATTTCGATGACGTCATTTGAATAAACTTCATTTGTTTTCGATGAAGTTTTCAAATATAATAAAATATTGTAGTATTATAATAATTTTAAAAATATTACCGAGGAGTGCATTGCATTGAGATGTTTAAACCAGGCAATTTATATTTCAATGCCGTCATTTGAATAAGTTCATTTTTTTCGATGAAGTTTAACGTTTTCAAATATAATAAATTAATGTAGTATTGTGATAAATTTAAAAATATTACCGAGGAATGTATCGCATTTTAGAGATGTTTATATAAAATTGCATTGAAGTTGTAAAGTGTTTCATAATCAATGCTTTATGCATGATTGAACTTTCTTATTGTACTTTTATTTTGTATATTAGTCAATAACAAATCATTTAAGTGGTCAAACACACGTGTAGCTAGCTCCTCTAATTGCTGAGTTACGACTGTTAGAATGACGCGAAACGTCATAATTTTTATCTTACCTCGCGTTCTACTGCATTAATATCTCACACGCTTCACCTCAATAAATCATCCCCACCCCTCATAACTTGTGTACATCCACAGCTCAACACTTGATACCACTGTCGTCCCCCCCCCCCCCCCTCGATTACGCACTGAGCTGCAATTTTTCAAAATATCATCCATTTCTCCACACTTCATCTGCAGACATGGCCCTCATATCAATTGTGGATAAAGACATATTTTACGTCAAAAAATGTGATTTTGTGGTAAGAAAAGTGCGAATGTTTGTATTTTGTGAAAGTTTAAATACTTGTGAATCGTGAAAGTTTGATTACTTGTGATTCGTGAAAGTTTGATTACTTGTGATTCGTGAAAGTTTGATTACTTGTGATTCGTGAAAGTTTGAATGCTTGTGGTTCGTGAAAGTTTGAATGCTTGTGGTTCGTGAAAGTTTGAATGCTTGTGGTTCGAAAAGTTTCAGTGCTTCTAGTTTACCATGTTTTAATTTTTCTGCTACGGAAACTTTTGAATATTTTCCTTCGAAAAGGAAAAAAATTATTCACACACACAGAAAATAATTCTATAATAAAACATAAATGCTTTTGCTACTGGAAGGTTGTATTTTATTTCTGCAAAAATACACTTGTGTTTATGTTTTAAAGCAAAAAGGGGTGTTGTACTTGAATATTTATATGCTTGTGTTAAGTGACGTTATACATTTCTGGACGTTAATGTTTTATTATTTGTGAAACAAATAAATGATTTTTTTCATTCATGAAATTGTTGCTGTTTTACGAGGATGAATGTTCGTTGTGCAAGAAAGAGTCTTACGTTTGCATTGCGATTAAGTTAGAATGTTTAAGGTATGAAAAAGTGTAATTGTTTGTCATAAAAATTGTTATATTTATAGTACAAAAATATAAATATTTGTGGTACAATAATTGGGATTGTTTAACCCATTAGTGCCTAGCGTCCCATTATAATGGATGGGACGCTAGGCACTTATGGGTTAAGGTACAAAAAGTAAGAACATCTCTGGTACAGCATGTGTGAAGATTTGTAGTACAAGAAAGTGTGAATGTTACAGGTATAAAAAAATCTGAATGTGTGAAGAACGAAAAAGTGTGAATGTTTTCAGTACAAAAAAGTGCGAATATTTGAGATCCAAATATGTGTGAATGTTTGAGGTGCAAAAAAGTGTGAATGTCTAATGTACAAAAAAGTTAATGTTTGAGGTACGAAAAAGTGTGAATATTTATGGTATAAAAACTGTTATATGGTACAAATATGTGAATATTTGTAGTACAAAAATTGTGGTTGATTGATGTACAAAATATATGAAATTTTTTGGTGCAAAAAGTGCGATTATTTGTGGTTCAAAAAGTGTGATTATATGTGGTACAAAAATGTATGAATGAGGTACATAGACGAAGTCCCCCCCCCCCCCCCAACGGAGAACTTTTATCTTACCGAATTATGGAAGCTTTATGAATTAACAAAATTTAAAATGAACCTTTTAATCTCAAAGGCCATAAATGAACGATATTTTTATACTTTTGCCCGTAATAAGAAATCCAGAAACGTAGTATCCAAAGATTCTATTCTTTAATTGTAAAGTTCTATTCTTTAATTGTATTATCTACTAGCCGCCTTTGGCGACCAGCCTGTTCGCTACCCTTGAAAATTCTGACTGTAGCAAATTCCGATCGTGGCAAACTCGTTGGCGCGACCTACCAGAAAGGTGTAAGGTGTGTTTGGACGGCCAGGAAGTGCCACCCAATTTAGACCGGAACCCAGTGGGGGAGGCATCCACAGGGAGCCATACCTTTCTTTTTTTCCAGTCCACTGTAAATTTGTTTTGGTCCGTAAATCCTCGGAAGGACTTACGGACGTGAACATGGCGGCAATTTTGGGAATCGAATCCGGGTCTACCAAGTGCAAATCCCGCGCGCTAGCCACTGGGGTACTTCGCCCTCCACGACATTCTCCATAACTTTCTTTTTATCTGTCTGTTTATCTCTTAGTATGGAAGAACTCGCCTCTTTCTTTTCTGAGAGAATCGTTATAAAATTTCAAAGAAAAATTCCAAATATTAAAAGTTAATCGCAAATTGTGACTTTTAAATGCCGTTACATTATGTATCTCGCACGAAGAACGGATAAACCGCTAGCATAAATATAAAATTGCAGCAACCATTTGACTTTAGGAGCTCGAAATTTCAGGAATCATAAATCTCCAATATCTTGAGTCAAATATATGCATTTTATAAAAATTCGGGATGCTTTGACCGGAAGAATCGGAATATGTTATCTATAGGTGGTGCGAAGTTTAATATAAAGACGAACCTTTATGCAAATTAGTTGCTCATTTATTTATATTAGGCATTATTACGAGTCTAATGATACATTTGTTTTTACCGTAGACCCAAGAAGCAGTAATAACACGCGGTTTTCGGGGTTTTCATTTTTTCTACCAGCTGTACGTAAGTGTGAATGTTCAGGTACGAACGTTTGTGGTTCGAATGCTTGTGGTACAAAAGGTGTTAATGTTTGCTGTACTGAAAATTTTACACGTTTGAGATACAAAATATATGTATGTTTGAGGTAGAAAATATTTGAATCTTTGCAAAATATGTAAAATTTCGAGGTACAAAATATGTGAATGTTTGAGGTGCAAAGCAGTGTGAATATTCGTAGTACAAAAAAGTGAAAATGTTCATAGGTCAAAAACAAAAAGGAGAATGTATGTGGTACAAAAAAGTATGCCTGGGTGCAACTATCTGTGGTACGAAAAAATACGTATGTGATTAGTTAAAGTATAAACACTCATATGTTTATGGAAGTTTGAATGTTTCTGGTATGGAAACCCGAATGTTTGTTTTCAAAAAGGAAGACACATGCACATACAGAGAGATAAATAATTATATAAGAAAATATGAATGCCTTTGTTCTGGAACGTATGATATTTTTTTGGTTTGAAAATATATGAATGTTTTTGATATTGCAAAGTATAAAAGGTTTTAATACTTGAAAATGTATATGTTTGTTTGAAGTCCCTGTGTATGTTTCTGAACATTAATATGCTATTGTGTCTGAAACGTGAGAGTGGTTTTTTAACACTTTGCAACATAGTTAAAAAGTGTTTATGACTTTGTTCATTCTGTCTGTCTGCCTGTCAGCACGATAACTGCCATAAAAATGAGTTTATCAAAATGAAATTTTAGTATGTTGTTCAGACGGTCTGTGGGACCTATGATAATATAAATGAATAATATCACCCAATTAGTTTTGGATTGAACCCAGGTTGAAAAAATGAAATACATTGAACCCTATGGGACCTAATTTTTCAAACACTTTTTAAGTGGATTTAAAATTCACAAATGACTTCGAAAGTTTTAAGAAATATTCAAATTATCACATCAAATATATAAGAAAATTTCAGAAAAAATATATTCAGTGGTTTTCTAAAAAAAAATTAAAATAATAATTACACCCATTATATGAAGAGATCACGTGACCATTATATGAAGAAATCACGTGATCCACTTCCAAAATAAAATATGGGTTCCATCTTGTGTCAAAATCGTGATTTTTAAAGTTCTTTTTAATTTATATTTGGTGTTGTATTCGTCCTAAAACCGCTTTATTTTTTCTTAATTTCTGTGCATCAATGTTCTGAAACAACGCAATTACAATATATTTGAGTTTAAATGATCATCACTGATTATTTCTACAACGAAGCCTAATTTTCACTTAGACATTGTAAACACATCAAGCTCTAAGATGAGTTATATAAAAATTCCTGGATTTCTTTAACACAAAATTATTTAGAACTGGAGTCTGCAATATAGTTGATATGAATGAAACAGTCATTGATTTTACATAGAAAACAGACGATTTTATAGCAGACTTTTTCGGTGAAGTTTTAAACACAGAGTTAAATTACTTTTACCTCCATGGTTTTAACTTTTTACGTAAAATAAATTAATGTAGTATTGTGATGAATGAAAGGAATAGAATAAATGTTTATGAATGAAATTTTTACTGCTTTTTCATAGAGAGACAGGCAATTTATATTTCAATGACGTCATTTGAATAAAGTTAATTTTTAATGAAGTTTTCAAATATAATAAATTATTGTAGCATTGTGATAATTTTAAAAATATTACCTCTGAATTTATCGCATTTTAGAGATGTTTAAATAAAATTGCGTTGCAGTTGGAAAGTGTTTCATAATCAATGCTTTATGCATGATTGATCTTTATTGTTATTTATGAATTTGTTTCTATTTTGCAATTATTGAAATATGAATGTTTGTTATACAAGAAAATGTGAATGAGCTTGTATTACTATCAAGTATGAATGTTAGAGATACGAAAAAGTGTGAGTGTTTAAGGTACGAAAAAATATGAATGTTTTTGGTGCAATAAATGTGAATGTTTGAAGTACGAGAAAGTGTGAATGTTTATGGTACGAAAATCGAAATGTTTATATTACATAAAATTTGGTATGTTTTTGGTACAAAAATACGAATGTTTGTTGTAGGAAAAAGTACGAATGTTTGTGGTATGAAAAAGTGTGTATGTTCGTACAAGCGAAAGTATGAATATTTGTAGTATGGGAAAATGTGGGTGTTTGTTACATATTGAAATGTGAATGTATGTGCTCGATAAAAGTGTGGGTACTTGTAGCTCGTGAAGGATTAAATGATTACAATATGAGAAACAGAGAATGTGTAAATTTCGAATTATATAAATATATTTGAAACATAAAAAAGAAATCGTTCTAACATTGTTTGGAAGTTTGATTTTCGAGAAAATATGGTTATCTGAGATAACAAGTGCGAAAATTTGCTATAATAAATGAAAAGGGATTTCCTGTTGCTTGAAAGTATGCATATTTTTGTATTGAATAGCGAGGTTTTGATGCTTATGGTAACCTACATGTGTTCATGTTTCAAGTATATAGTGAAAGCTATTTGCATAAGGAAGCTTTGTTCTTTGAATTTCCTGTAAAATTATTCACTGTTGGAATTTTTCCGTCTATAACGCTTGACAAAAAATTTGGCGGTAAATTGCCAACCTGTGAACTTTTTTAAATGTTTCCAAATTGAAGAAAATGTCACCAAATTGATAAAAATGACGCTAAATCAATGAAAATGACACCTAATTGATGAAAATTTTATATCTTTGAAGGAATATGAGAATAACCCATTTCTCCATCTGTCCGTCTATGAATCATGGCAAAAATTTTGACAGAATATTACTAACTTGGCGATTTTTTAATGTTGTCAAATTGACGAAAATCTCACCAAATTGATAAAAAAAATAACATTAAATCAATGAAAATGACTCCTAATTGATGAAAATTGAAAATTGTTTTAAAGATAAGTTCATTTCTTTGATAACCCATGTCGCTTTTAATTTCGTTAGGGGATGATTATTTTGTAAGGAGCATGTATGTTATCCGACAAGCGGATGGGGGGAAATCTTTTACAACATTTTGCACTCTGTCATATGACAGAAATACATTCCATTTACTAAATATTCTTATAAAAATATTTTTTTGCCTTACGAAATGAGGGAAGAGAAAAAGCAATAACTTTTCCATGGCTCAAACCCACGCAGGTCATAGGCTTAGCAAGAACCTCGGAAAGGAAAAATTGACGGTTGAATAAAGTTCATAATTGCAATTTTTTAGGCAATAGTGGATATATGGATATCTAATGTAAATGTTAGAACAATTGGAGGTGGGTTATGATCCCCAACATCCTTGTCGACTTCAGTGGTGAAAACATATACTAGCTCCTCAAACTAAAAATATGCCCAGATAGAGCCTCACAGCATGATTCCTCATCAGTTGAAATGGTGAATGCTTTAATCGAAAAACCCGATTTACATGACAAATACACCTAAATTTGTTCATCCGCATCTTTATGTAGACTTTCCGCTTTTTGAGCAAAGTCTCCTGTTTCAAGATGAAAAGAGATCAGTTTCGCTTTGAAATGAGTGATATGAAAAGAAAAGAGAAAGGTCAATCATGCATGAAGCATTGGTTATGAAACACTTTCCAACAGAAATGCAATTCGCTGAATAAATCGCATCTCTAAAATGCGATACATTCAGCAGTGATATTTTTTTTATTATCACAGAAGTACAATAATTTATTTTAATTGAAAACTTAAAACTTCATCGAAAATAATGAACTTTATTCAAATGATGTCAATATTTCATTCATACACTTTTATTCTAGACTCTAGAGTTAAATAATTTTGAGTGAAAAAAAATCAGCAATTCTTATACAACTCATCTTACAATCACTTGTTTACATTCTGCATCTATTAAAATTAGGCTTCGCTGTAGAAATAATCAAAGTTTGATGATCATTTAAACTCAAATATTGTAATTGCGTGAGCGCAGAATATAGATGCACAGAAAATACGCAAAAATAAAGAGGTTCTAGGACGGATGAACACATATAAATTTAAAAGAACTTTAGAAATTGCGATTTTTAGACTGGAAGAAAAAAGATGGACGCCATATTTTATTTTGAAGTGGGTCACGTGATCTCTTCATATAATATGGGTGTAATTATTATTTTAATTTATTATTTAAAAAATTACCGAACATATTTTGCTGATTTTTTTTTTATATATTTTATGGGAAAATTTGAATATTTCCTAAAATTTTCGAAGCAATTTGGAAATTTTAACTTTGCTTAAAAATGTTTGAAAAATTAGGTCCCATAGGGTTCAACGTATTTCATTTTTCAACCCAAATTCGATCCAAAACTAATTGGGTAATATTATTCATTTACATTCATTTCCTCCCAGAGACCGTCTCAACAACACGCTAAAATTTCATTTTGATAAGGTTATTTTTACGGCAGTTATCGTGAGAACGGACAGACAGAATGACCAAAGTCATAAACACTTTTCAACTATGTTGTAAAGTGTTAAAAACTGCAACCATTTTCGTCATATCACTTATCAACAAATTCAACAGTAATTGTTTATTTGCGTTTTTAATATATCTTCGTTTAATTTGGAAGCTTAATGCATTTTAAAGTCTACAACTCCTCTAAATTAAAAAAAATAATAAAATATCACAAGAACGGTTCATCCTAGAATCATGGGGGTTAGTCTTATTCGCTTTGCTGTCAGAAATTACATGAAGAATAAGTATTTAATTAATATATTTCACCAATTTTAGTCATTTATTTTAGATTTTTACAATCTTTGAAGGCTATTTTGTAAAAAAAGTCTGATATAATTTTCCGAATCCTGCCAAAATCTAATCAGTATCAGCATATCTTTCAATGGATGTAACAACTAAATTTTACGAAATTTCATTAAATAGTTTTTTAACTACAGTGAACGCCTTCAAGTCCTCAAAATAAAAAACTTAAATATCTCGAGAATGGTCTATCTTACAGAAATAAAACTGATCTTATTCTTTGCGTCGTCAAAAATTACGTATAAAACGAACATTTAATTGATACACTTACAGTATTTTATTATAGATCTCGACGATTTTCGCGAGCCATTTTGCAAAAAAAGGCCGATCACTTTTTCTTCTCGAATCGTACCAATATCTAACCAGCACCACGATAATCCACAAGCGACTTATCTACCAAATGTTATGAAATTTAGTCAATTAATTTCTCAGTTAAGAGTGGATGCATGCGATTTTTGCGGACCATTTCGCAAAAAGGAGCCGGTTCTTTTTTCACGAATCATACCAAAATCTAATCCGCACAAGGGTAATCCACAATTGACTTCTCTACCAAATTTGGTTAAAATTTGATCAATTAGTTTTTCCGCTAAAGTGGATACATGCGATTTTATCGGACCATTTCGTGAAAAAGGCAAGATCCTTTTTCTCGAATCGTACCAAAATCTAATCAGCACCCCAGGGCAGCCCACAAGTGACTTATATACTAAATTTTATGAAATGTGGTCAATTAGTTCTTAAGTTAGAGTGGATAGCTACATTGCACACACAGACACAGACACACACACGCACACACACACACACACACGCACACACACACGCACACACACACGCACACACACACACACACACACACGCACACACACACACACACACACACACACACACACACACACACACACACACACACACACACACACAGAGAGAGAGAGAGAGAGAGAGAGAGAGAGAGAGAGAGAGAGAGAGAGAGAGAGAGAGAGATCCCCCTAAAATGTATTTTCGTGTTCTGGGGTGCTCGAAACATGTAGATTCGTCGAAAACTCGGGTTACGATTTTCACGATTCCAATACCTTCCCTATACATTACTATAGTCAACGTTTAGAATCTTAGAACTAAGAATTTTTTAGACATGTCAGTTTTATAAACTTTTTTGCAAAATAGTTCGTGCCATGGTTTTAAAAAGCGTTTGGAATATCGGCTTAATTCATAAAATTTGTAAAGCAGCAGTCTCTTACGCGTATTCTCTCTAAGGTTTGGAAACACATTTCCCGAGGTACCTTAGAGTAAGTTTAAAATTTTTTAGATTGTTCCCAGGGAAAACAATGAATGGCTATGTTATGAAATTTGCGGCTAGTTTGACAGTTCCCCTCGAAAATTAAACTAAATTAAAAATTCTTAATAATGTATGGCAAATAATAATAATGTGTATATTCGCTCAGAAAATGAAGTAGACCACATTTTGAATGCAAAAATTAACAGTTTGCAAGAAATTGTGTTTTAAGAAATTTTTCAAAAATAGTTTAAAATCATAAGTAAATTAGGCAATTTTTCAAAAAATTGTCTCATCAGAATTCTAATCGTTTAATTCATATTCTAATAAAAAAATTGAGCAAAATGGTATTCATATAAAGTAATTAGATGCTGTAAGATTAAAAAATATATTCCTAGAGATCAGTGAAAAATATCCGCGTGGGAGCTTTTGATTTGGGGCCTTTACTACGATATTCATAGCATTTTCAATGATGCCATCGCGTAAATTAATTTTCAAAAATTCCTAAAACGAAAATTTTCTTCAAAATGCTAGTTCTAGCAGTTTAAAAATCATCTAATTCATTGTCTAATGTGAAATTACATATAAAAGGACTACTCGCTTTATATGACTACGAATTTCAGATTTTTTTATTTATCAATTTTTGATGGGCAGTGACGTAAGCGACGGTTAACGGCCCAAGAAACACAGAGGCCTAAAACGAACTAGGATATTTGCATAGAGAACAAAACAATTTTTTCTTTAAAAATTTTATTGAAAATATAAAGTATTTTTATTTTCCTTATATACATAATGTATAAGGAAAGTATTGTGACGGGGTCGAATATTCGAATTCGAGTTTTCGACGGGAGATCACGTTTCAAGCATCCCTGATCACGAATCGAACATTTTTGAAGTGATGTCTGTGTGTGTGTGTGTCAGTGAGTCTGTAGAGACGATAACTGACGAGCGAATGGACCGATTCGAACAAAATTTGGTACAAAAATCACAATCCGTGAGCACTGGCAGCCTATTGTTTTTATATGCAATCGAATGTTCAGAACCCACCTAAATTTTCGAATGAAATTTTGAAAAAATCGTCAAAAAATCAAAACCATTAATAAAGTTACGCAAATAGACATTTCTTATGTAATTTTTCATTAGAAAACGATTGACAAATTTTAGAACGCTAATATGAACCGTTCTCGAGATATCGCACATTTTTCAAAAAAATTATCAAAAAGTCGTATAAAATAAAAAATAAAAATTTCCTATTGAGAAACATGTTCACTTTTTATATGTAATACCATGCGATAAATTGGGTGACATCATTCTCGTGGATCTAGCTCGTTCCATTCATGAAAAAAGATACTTTGAGTAATACTTTTGTATTTGAACGCCAATAGTCATTTATCTGCTGTAAGAATAACTTATTTCTTCTTCCATAACGCTTGGCGAGGTTTTGGCGACGAATTTGGCTGAATGTCGTCAACTTGACGACTTTTTGAAATGTTGCCAAATTAACTAAAATCTCGCCAAATGGATAAAAATTACGCTAAATCAATGAAAATGACGACCAATTGTCGAAAATTCAATATCTTGGAAAGAATATTAGTATGTACTATAAGAAAAACCTATTTTTTTACTGTAAAAGTAGTAAATTCATTACATTATATAAGGAAAGTCATGTGTTGACCACATCAGATTTTTGTTATTATAACAATTATACGTATTACGTTATTTCTGACTAATTTAGCTGCCTTTTATGATAAACTTGAAAATGTACCCAGCTTTGCCAGGGATTTAAGATCCAATTCTTTGGTTAAAATTACACCGGAACACAGCTATTTCTTAAAAACTAAATAATGCTTTTACGATTCGAACAAAAATAAATAACTTCGCGGGCGTATTACGGACTCGATAACCGTACAGGGAACATGCAAGCCGAGTATACGACCATCGTTAGCTCAAGGTAAAAGGTATAGTTTTGAAACTAAGCTCCAGCATAATTAAAAACTAAGATATGATTAAATTGTAAAATACCTAAAATAGGAGGGGACTATTCAAAAATCATAATATTGCGTTGCTTAGAGAACACCTCAGACCTAGAAAATAAAACAGCTCTATACTTAATTCAGAATTCAATTTCACAAATAAGCACACTATTAAAAGTGCGTTTATATTATCAGAATTTATCTAACAAAATCTAAATTATCGCTTACAAATAACATCCGAAACAGCTGTTTCGAAAAATATCATTACCGAGTTCATAAATACGTCATTGCTCACAGCAACGCCCAAATTGTGATATCATGTGCATAGTAACCGGAGAATGAAGCGAATTGTCAACGAAATCAAAAACCTCAATTTTTACGCTTTTTTTTTTTTGGAAATTCAAAGAAAATTAAAAAATAAAGTAATTACATTATTTATTAGAATGCGAAGATATGCACACATATTTAAGTTAAAGGCGATAATTGACCCAATCTTCAAATTGCAACGAAATATAAACTAAATAACTGAAACCATGCATATTTCGATGTAAAGATAAGCAAATAAATATGAAACAATTATTTGCGAATTCGGTTCAAAGATCGCTGGAAAAAACATTCTTTGATCTATATGGTCTCAAGATGGAAACTTTTTGATAATATCTTCGATCTCTAAAGAACTAATTTGCGTGAAAATCGCTCAATATTGTACTAAAATATAAAATAGTTGAAATAAATTAATTTGAATTAAGAAAAAACAAAAAAACATTCGACGAGATCTATCGTCCAGAGAATTCAGCTAACCTTGTCCGTGGCTGCTCAAAGCACATACAGACAATCGTCTTCTTTTATTATGTAAGATACGAAAACAATTCTACACAAAATGCATTACTTTTTACTTTCCTTATATACATAATGTATAAGCAAAGTGTTGTGACGAGGTCGAAAATTCGAATTCGAGTTTTCGACGGGAGAACACGTTTCAAGCATCTCTGATCACGAATCAAACATTTTTAAAGTGATGACTGTGTGTGTGTGTGTGTGTGTGTGTGTGTGTGTGTGTGTGTGTGTGGAGACGATAACTGACAAACGAAATTTGGTACAAAAATTACAATCCATAAACACTGGAAGCCTATTGCTTTTATAAGCAATCGAATGTTCAGAACCCCCCCTAAATTTTCGAGTGAAATTTTGAAAAAATCGTCAAAAAATCAAAACCTCTAATAAAGTTGCGCAAATAGACATTTCTTATGTAAATTTTCATTAGAAAACGATTGACATGAATTTTAGAACGCTAACATGAACCGTTCTCGAGATATTGCACATTTTTCAACCGTTCTCGAGATATTGCACAATTTGATGACATCATTCTCGTGGATCTAGCTCGTTCCATTCATGAAAAAAGGTACTTTGAGTAATACTTTTGTATTTGAACGCCAATAGTCATTTATCTGCTGTAAGAGTAACTCCATAGATCCTCCTTTCCGTCCATAACGCTTGGCGAGATTTTGGCGACGAATTTGATGGAATGTCGCCAACTTGGCGACTTTTTTAAATGTTGCCAAATTAACGAAAAACTCGCCAAATGGATAAAAATGACGCTAAATCAATGAAAATGACGATTCACTGACAAAAATTCAATATCTTGGAAAGAATATAAGTATCTACTGTAAGAATAATCTATTTTCTTTTACCATAAAAGTAGTAAATTCATTGCATTATATAAAGAAAGTCATGTGCTGCCCACATCACATTTTTTCATTAGGAACATCCTTCAATTTTTTTACCATTTCCTTAATTATAAAATAAAAGGGAAGGATCGGGGTAGGGCAAATGGGTGGTTTTCTATTAAGAGCTGTATAAAAAGTTCATTTTCTTAACTTATTACAAAAATATAGTACAACATTTAAATTACTATGTCATAACTTCCTACCTTATTTACACCATTTTTGTAATTGGAACTATGGATCTACAACCATTCGTTCAAAAAACCTTCCACTGCTCACTTTTTGTGAGACACCCTGTGTGATCATAGGATTTCATCTGTTGAGAAATTTGTAAAGGTATCAATCTCTCTATGTATCAAAACTCCCCTACTCTTAAATGAGTCTCTTGGTACTTTTGGCTGAGACATGAGGGTAAAAAAATTCAGTGAGAAGTTTCTGTGTTTGAATAAGAGAGTAGATGTGGCACCTGGAGTAAGGAGTTGCAGCTGAGATATTACATAAAGACGATTGCCATAGTAGTTGAAGGAAAGAATAGATGTAATACTCGAATAAGAGAATAGATGTGCTACCTTATGCTGAAATAATTAAGATATTTAAATGCGAGTCTATGGTAATTGATATATTGATGCAAATATGTAATGAGTATAACTGTACTGAATAAGAGATTTGCTATAGTTTGGGGAAGAAAAGTTCTGTTGAACTCGATTGAAAAAATATCTATGATTCTTGACATAGTTGCGGAACTCCATATAGCAAATGCATGCGGAAATTGATTGAGCGAACGAATTCGGTACTAGATTGAGCGAACGGATGCGGTACTGGATTCAGGGGATTGATGCAGTAATTGATTAACGGAATATATACAGAGCTTGCTTGAAAGAATAGCAGCGGTACTTAAATGATAGAATAGTGGAGGTTCTTGAGTGAGAAAATAATTGCGGTACTTAGGTGAGAGAAAAACTGTTAATTTATTGAGATAATTATTGTACTTGAGTGAGTAAATAGATGTGAGGTACTTGAGTGAGAAAATAGATGAAGTATTTGATTGGGTGAATAAATGAGATATTTGAGTGAATGAAAAGAATGGACACTTGAGTGAATGAAAAGAATGGACACTTGAGTGAAATAATAGATAGTATACATGAATGAGTAAATGAGTATATGAGACATTTGAGTCAGAAAATAAATGAGGTACTGATGAATGAGGTAAATGAAGAAATAAAGTACAGTGTGCTGATTCAGATAACTGAAAAGGTAAATAAACGTGAAGAGAGAATAGATGAATAGATGTAATATTTGAATAAGGGAACAGATCTGCTACCTCATGCCGAAATAATTAAGATATTTAAATGAGAGCCTATGAAAATTGATATATTGATGCGAATATATAATGAGAATAACTGTACTGAATGAGAGGATTGTTATGGTTTTTGGAAGAAAATTTCTGTTGAACTCGATGGAAAATATATCTTGGTTCTTGATTTAGTTGCAGAACGCCATGGAGCGAATGCATGGAGCAATTGATTGAGTGAATGGATGCGAAAATTGATTGAGCGAATAGATGCTGTAGTAGATTGAGCGAACGGATGTAGTACTAGATTGGGCGAAAGGATGCGGTACTAGATTGAGCGAATTGATGCCGTAATTGATTAACGGAATATATACAGAGCTTGCTTTAAAGAATTGCAGGGGTACTTAAGTGATAGAATAACTGGGGTTCTTGAGTGAGAAAATAATTGCTGTACTTGAGTGAGAGAAAAACTGTTAATTTATTGATATAATTATTGTACTTGAGTGAGTAAATAGATGTGAGGTACTTGAGTGAGAAAATAGATGAAATATTTGATTGTGTGAATGAGATATTTGAGTCAATGAAAAGAATGTACTTGAGTGAAATAATAGATAGTATACATGAATGAATACATGAGACAGAGTCAGAAAATAAATGAGGTACTGATGCATGAAGTAAATGAGGAAATGAAGTACTGTGTGCTGATTCAGATAACTGAAACAGTAAATAAACGTAAAGAGAGAATAGAGGAATAGATGTAATATTTGAATAAGAGAATAGATGTGCTACCTCATGCTGAAATAATTAATATATTTAAATGAGAGTCTATGAAAATTAGTATATTGATGCGAATATATAATGAGAATAACTGTACTGAATGAGAGGATTGTTATGGTTTTTGGAAGAAAATTTCTGTTGAACTCGATGGAAAATATATCTTGGTTCTTGATTTAGTTGCAGAACGCCATGGAGCGAATGCATGGAGCAATTGATTGAGTGAATGGATGCGAAAATTGATTGAGCGAATAGATGCTGTAGTAGATTGAGCGAACGGATGTAGTACTAGATTGGGCGAAAGGATGCGGTACTAGATTGAGCGAATTGATGCCGTAATTGATTAACGGAATATATACAGAGCTTGCTTTAAAGAATTGCAGGGGTACTTAAGTGATAGAATAACTGGGGTTCTTGAGTGAGAAAATAATTGCTGTACTTGAGTGAGAGAAAAACTGTTAATTTATTGATATAATTATTGTACTTGAGTGAGTAAATAGATGTGAGGTACTTGAGTGAGAAAATAGATGAAATATTTGATTGTGTGAATGAGATATTTGAGTCAATGAAAAGAATGTACTTGAGTGAAATAATAGATAGTATACATGAATGAATACATGAGACAGAGTCAGAAAATAAATGAGGTACTGATGCATGAAGTAAATGAGGAAATGAAGTACTGTGTGCTGATTCAGATAACTGAAACAGTAAATAAACGTAAAGAGAGAATAGAGGAATAGATGTAATATTTGAATAAGAGAATAGATGTGCTACCTCATGCTGAAATAATTAATATATTTAAATGAGAGTCTATGAAAATTAGTATATTGATGCGAATATATAATGAGAATAACTGTACTGAATGAGAGGATTGCTATGGTTTTTGGAAGAAAATTTCTGTTGAACTCGATTGAAAAAATATCTTGGTTCTTGATTTAGTTGCGGAACTCCATGGAGCGAATGCATGGGGCAATTGATTGGGTTAATGGATGCGGAAATTGATTGAGTGAACGGATGCTGTACTAGATTGAGCGAACGGATGTAGTACTAGATTGGGCGAAAAGATGCGATACTAGATTGGGCGAAAGGATGCGATACTAGATTGGGCGAAAGGATGCGATACTAGATTGGGCAAAAGGATGCGGTACTAGATTGAGCGAACGGATACGGTACTAGATTCAGCGGATTGATGCGGTAATTGATTAACATAATGTATATAGAGCTTGTTTGAAAGAATAGTAGCGGTACTTAAGTGATAGAATAGCTGAGGTTCTTGAGTTAGAGAATAATTGCGGTACTTGAGTGAGAGGAAAAGTGTTAATTTGAGATAATAACTTGAGTAAGTAAATAAATGTGAGGTACTTGAGTGAGAAAATAGATGGGTATTTGACTGGGTAAATAAGTTAGATATTTGATTGAATGAAAAGAATGGGCACTTGAGTAAAATAATAGATATTACACATGAATGAATAGGCAAGATTTCTAAGTGAGTGAGTGAATGAGCACATGAGACATTGAGTCAGAGAAATAGATGAGGTACTTCAGAGAGGGAATTGACAGTGTGCTGATTCAGATAACTGGAAGAGTAAATAAACGTAAAGAGAGTCGATTGAATTGGGATTACATTACAAAAATCTCATTTAGTCAATAGAAAACTAATGTAATTATTTGGCTAATTGAGTGGGCAATGACGCATAATCACCTTGGATCTTCCACTGAAAGGGAATAAACGGATTCTAAATTAAATAAATAAGTGTGATAATTTATTGAAAAAATAGCTGTGTTAATTGATTGAGATAATAGCCATATTAATTGATATAGAGAACAACTGAGTCAATTAATTGAGAAAAAGGGAGTGGCTCATGAATAAAATAGAGTATGAATAATTGGCACAAACTGAGTCTTAAATAAACAAAATAAAAAACTACTTCATTAGTAAAAGCATAAACGGTTGGTTAAATGTGTAAAACACGCATTGATACATTTTCAATGAACTGTTTATGCTGCTACTGACGAATTATTTTTATTTTCAGAGATAAAAAAATTTTTTATTTTAGCGTGGGAATACTTGTAGTACTTAAATGAAACAAAACGGGTGATACTTGGTTAAAAAAGTTTTAGTTCTTGATTGAGGAACTATTTGTAGTAACTGGTTGAAAGAATGTTTGTGGTAATTGAATGAGAGAATACTTGTGGTAATTAAGATAATAATTGCTGTTATTGGATGATGATATAATTGTGATTATTGAGTGAGAGAAATGTTATGATCATTTATCAAGAGAACTGTTGGGGATAGAACTATTGTGCTCATTTATTGAGAAAGTGGTTGTGATTATTTATTAAAAACATTGTCGTAGATGTTAGAGAGAATAGCTTTGGTTAATACAGAAAAAAAGATGAAATAATTGAATTTGTGGGCACTTGAATGAAAGAAAGATGGGGTATTTGAAAGAGGGAATAACAGCAAAATGTTTGTGTTAATTGAGAAAACAGATGTGGTAATTGATTGAGACAATAATTGTGGGGATTGATTGAGGAAATAATTGTGATGATTGATTGAATGAGTAAATAGAGGGAGTACTTGCGTGGATGAATAGATGAAGTACTTGAGAGAGTGAATACATGGAGTACTTGAGTGAGTGAATACATGGAGTACTTGAGTGAGTGAATACTTGGAGTACTTGAGTGGGTGAATACATGGAGTACTTGAGTGAGTCGATAAATGGAGTACTTGAGTTTGTGAGTCGATAAATGGAGTACTTGAAGTTCTTTATTTCGTGAATATATGGAGTTCTTAAATGCGTGAATAGATGGAATATTTGAGTATGTGAATAGATGGAATATTTGAGTGCGTGAATAGATGGAGTACTTGAGTGAGTTAATAAATTAAGTACTTGAGTGGGTGATTAGATGGCTTACTTTGTGTGTGAATAGATGGAATACCTGAGTAAGTAAATAAATGGAGTGTTTGAGTATGTGAATAGAGTACTTGAGTACATGAATAAATGGAGTACATGAACAGATAAAGTACTTGAGTAAGTGAATAAATTGAGTATTTGAGCACGTGAATAGATCTCGATGAAAGAATAATATGATAATTGAATGAGAAGAAAGCTGGACAGTTGAATAACAGAATATATTTGTACATAAATGAGAAAAAATATGGATAATTGACTGAAAGAAAGGTGAACTACTGAATGAGATAATTGATTGAAAGAATGTCTGTTGTGATAAGATAACAGCCGGTGTAAGGAACGGTAGTATCCCTGATAATTGAAAAAAAGGGGTTGTTATAAAAATTCAATGAAATTGTAACTGTAATAATTCAGAAAACGTAGCTGTAGTAATTCAATAAAAGTATTATTGTGCTATTTGAGTGAGAAAAAAAGCTCGGGCTCATGAGTAAGAAAATATAACTTTGGTAAAAGAATATAATTTTGCTGTCAAAAAATAACTGTGGTACTTGAGTGGTAAAATAATTATGGTGTTTTTAAGAGAGACTATTGGTATTCTTGAGAGATTTGGTGCGGAAATAACTGAGATACTTGAATCCGAATATATAGATGTGATACTATACATAATGAGCGAATTGTTATGGGCCTTAGAAATAAATATGTCTATGGAACTCCAGAGAATATTTATTGTTCTGTTCTTGATTTAATTGTGGTACTTGATTGAGAGTATGAACACCGTACTTGGTTGAGACAATGTCTGCGATACTAGATTGGATGCGGTACTTGATTGGGCGATTGGATGCTGTACTTCATTGCTCAATTGGATGCGGTACTTGTTTGGGCGATTAGATGCGGTACTTGATTAAGCAAATGGATGTGTTACTTCATTGGGAGAATGGATGCAGTACTTGATTGAGTGAATAAATAGGGTACTTGATTGGATAAATATGTACAGCATTTGATTAAGTAAATAGATGCGGTACTTTGATTGCGTGAATGGATGCGAGCGGCACTTGATTAAGCAGCTGGATGTTAATGTATGATTGATTTGATTGAGCGAATGAATTCGGTATTTGATTGACTGAATACATGCACACTGTACCTCATTGACGGAATATATGTTTTACCGAATACATGCTGTAGGATAGCTGGGGTACTTGAGTAAAGAGTACTTGTGGTACATAAATGATACAATACTTGTGATATTAGATTTTAAAAATTGTGATACTTGATTGATAAACTATTTATGACAATTGATTGGTAAACTATTTGTATTAGTTCAAATTTTAACTGAGGGGATTGATCAAGAGAATATTTGCAGTAAATGATTTAGAGAATAATTGTGGTCATTTATTGAGATAATAGTTGATTATTTACTGAGAAAATAATTGTGGTAATTGAATGAGAGAAGTGTTGTGGTAATTCATTGCAAGAACTGTAGTAGAAATTCATTGAGAGAATAATTTTGGAATTTGAGTGAAAGAACAGTTGCTAATTGATTGAGACCATAGATGTGACATTAGAATAAGAAAATAGTGGGTAACTTGAATAAGATAATAGATGGAGTACTTAAAAAAGAGAATAGGTAGATAATGAATGTGGTATTTAATTGAGAGAATAGTTGTGGTAATTGATTGAGAGAATATATTCGAACTAAATTGAGAGAATGGTGTACTTTGAATAAGAAAGTATACTATGTCGAATAAGAAAATAGATGGGGTACTTGAATCAGATAATAGATGAGTACTTGACTGAGTGGTACTTTATTAAGAGAATAGATGAAGAAATCTAATGAGAAAATGTCTGTAGTACCCAAAATTAAAAATTGATTCTGAGAACATTAAGATACTTATATGAAAGAGCATTTATAATTTTCTATAACAATATTGGTGATACTTGAAAACGGATGGGATATTTGAGAAAGAAAATTGGAATTGAAAATTGGTGTGATATTGGAGTCAGAACATTGGTGTTGTACTTGATATGGAACATAAGAAATAAAATCTATGAAATTTGAGCAAAAGGCACTTGCATGAAAAAATAACTGTGATACTTGAATGATAAGCTAGCTGTGGTACTTGAATGGATTATCTGTAATACTTGAATGAGAAAATACCTGTGGTACTTGGAATAAGAAAGTAGCTGTGGTGCTTGGAAGGGGAAATTATCTGTAGTACCTAGAAGGCGAATATAGCTGTGGTACTTGAATGAGCTATCTGTGATACTTGAATGAGAAAAGAGCTGCGGTACTTGGAATGAGAAAATGGCTGTGGTACTTAGAAGGAAAAATTAACTGTAGCACTTAGAAGGAAAAATTAACTGTGGTACTTGGCAGGAAAAAATAGCTGTGGTACTTGGAAGGAGAAAATAGCTGTGGTACTTGATTAAGATAATAGCTGTGGTACTTGATCGAAGAATAGCTGGGGTATTACTTGAATGATTGAATCAAAGAAAAATAAGATAGCTGGGGTAATTTGAGTTCTAGAATGTATGTGGTACTTGAAATAAAAAATCAATCTTTTACTGAAAAAACGCTCGTGATACATAAATGAAAAACGATTAGCATTTGAACTTTCTCGAGATAATATTTGTGGCACTCGAGAACACGTGAGATATTTGAAATGAAAGATTGGTATTTGTACTCTAATGACAAACATGATGAGATAGATACTTGAACGAAATAACTAATGTGGCATTTGAATAAGAGAATTTATGTGGTATGTGAGTCCGAAAATTAGAATAAAATAGAAATAACAATGAAAAATTTACAGATGCGAAAGTGATAAAACCATTTGATAGGTGTCAATCTTTTATGTAGTTTGAAAATCAAAGTTTGAAATTCTAGGGTTAGTAAAAGTTAAATATTGTAACACGTGAAAGTTAGAAATTTGTTATACTTGGAAGCTGGATATTCTGTAGCTTTCAAAGTAAATGTTTATGGCTTGTAAAAGTGTAAATGTTTGTGGTAGGTAAATGTATGGGGTATCTAAAAGTGTGAATGTTTCTATGGCATGAAAGGAAACGTTTGTTATACTTAAAAATGTGAATGGTGTAATACATGCGTGTTATTTTCATACAAGCGTTTTTTGACAAAACTATATTTTATGATATGTGCATATATGAATGAATGTTTGTATTGTGTGAAAGTATACATGTTTGTGATGTGTGAAAATATACATGCTTGTGATATGAGAAAGTTTAAATATAAATAGATTTTTAAAATAATTAAGTTTTATTTCAGCAAACAAGACGAACAATACATATAATAGTTTGAGCGCTTTCGAGCATAAAAGTCCTTCATCAGAGACATATGACGAAATACAAATACATTGGTGCTTTTATATTCAACCAACCTACAAACTAAATTTGCATTTTACAAATAGTCAATAGGCAAAATGAAATATATATATATGAAGCAAAGAAACCTAAATGAGACATATGTATCATGAGGAAAACAAATTTAAATATATAAAATATAATATGGAAAAAATGGTATTAGCAAAACTTTAAATATTTAAGTACGTAGATAATGGTGTCACTTCTATGGAATATAGGATAAGCCCCCAGACAAAATTTAAGTTTTTGAAGGCAATGGTCAAAATTGCAAATAGAATCCCGATAGAGATAAATAAACAAAGATTCTAAATGCAGAATATTTTGGGATTGTTACAACGTGTTAAAAGAAAAGTTTTGTCAAAAAGAAGGAAGAAATGATCATTGAGAACAGTTTGAGATGCTGCAGTTGAAAGTTTTTGTTTTCAATATGACGAGCATACTCAGACGATCTAATACCAACGGTACTTTCGATACTTCCAATATAAGATTTATTATTGTTGTCAGGAGAAATAAGGGGGACAAAGTACACTTAAAAAGTTGATTTTAAATTTGTTGATCGGAATATGGCTAAACATAGGAATAACAGTAGAATGGGCAGGTTTAAAATTGAATTCGCTACAAAACTAAACAACAAGAGGGCTAAAGATCTTAGGATTATAAGAAAGGATTGTTCTGAAAATGAAATTAACAGTGAAGACAACAAGAGCAGGTTTAGGATAGATACATTTAGAAAGAATGCAGAGAAGGTTTGATACATAACATTACAGTAATAGGTAGCATCGTACTCTAGGCGAAAGATTAAATCAATGTAATCACTTGAACATTTTATAGAAAATATACATTATAAACACACGCTTAAAATAGACTGAAGTCAGCTTTTCAGAGGAACCAGTGTGGAAAGAATTAGCAGGCGTACAAGAATTAGTAAAGGTAGGTTTACGAGATCCAATTTCACTGAGGACCGTCGGGAAAGAGATGTAATCTTAATACATCTTTAAGGAAAATAAATTCTTGCTGAATTACATCTAAGTTTTCTATTAAATAAAAATAAACATTTAAGAAAGATTTTCGATGATAGCTCTCCTAAATAAATGCCTGGAAGTTCAACCAGTAAAAATACTAAAATAGGCAAGTAAATAAGCAAAATAAAACGTCAAAATAGACAGCAAAAATAAACATTTATTAAGTACATAGTGTCTGAAATTATTCAAATTACATTACATTAAAATTTAGGCAAAAAGGTATTTAGCTAATTTATAAAATTATTTATCATTAAACGTTGTCTTCTGTCATTTAGAATGTTTTTAGAATTGAAAATAATATTTCGACTTCTATGGTAGTAATAGGAGTGTATTTAGAACTTGTGTAAGGATCCATTTCAATAAAAGCTGAATTACCAGTATCACATTCGAGTATTTTAGCGATGTTTTCTATTTTCTCCAAGTCATTATTTGCTGAAAGGACTCGCTTACATTTTTCACTCATGACGTGAATCTTTCGTTCGGAAACAGATTCAATTTCACTAACTACATCATTTAATAACTTTACGACGTTCCTTTACGTTAACGTTACAAAACTAAAGTATCGTTTCTTTTTTCGAGAGAAGTTATTATATCAGGAAACTTTGAAAATGTGCTTGAATAAAAGTTTAATCATAACTAATGGAATCTTTAGATAGCATCTGTTTAGCAATTCGTATTAAGATGGATTCTTCCACATCTAAATATTTAACATTGGAGAGAACAAACAACGCATTTTTTTGCCTTGCGAGTGTTTGTGTTACACAGTTTAATTGTACTTTTATTTTTTAAGAAAACGGGAATGTCAATATAAAAAATAAATTGAGGTGGCCAATATAAGCAAAAACAGGCATTCAAAACATAGACATTTTCCTCAATAATTCAAAGCATTTTACCTTAACTTTCAGGTTTTACTTATACCATATCACCGGTTGTTGGTGCCTTCTTATTGACATATTTTATTTGATTTACTGCTATTATTTCTTGGCAGTTCAAATTAGACGAACTTAATTTTCTTATCAGGTTCACTTATATTCTGGCACAATTTTCAATTTTACCGGTCATTTGCTTATCAGAGAAGGGTTCTGATCCCGTAAAAGCCGGATAAACGGAAATGTTCTGTAAAAATAATGAACTGATAAAAATATAAAAGTAAATTTTGCATAATGAAGTCTTCGAATGTAAAAGTTTCTTAATTTAGTCTTTCAGAATAATCCTTAATTCCATTTTTTCGGGGGAGGGGGGGGGGGGTAGTATTACCAGTATGTGCAAAGATTTGAATGGTCGAGCCGACTTCCAACTTCTCTGTGATGAGTTGCAGGCAGAAGGGTCAAAAAGATGGCTGAGGTCTGTATTATTGAAGCACTGAAAACATTAAACGTATAAATATTTTATTCTAGACTAGACTTTTACGTTAGTTAGTACACTTGAACTTGGAATTAGTTGAAGTGACAAGGTGGATAGAGCTATTAACACAATATCAACAACACTATATCGAAAGCAACTTTCAAAGGTAAGCAAAATGTGTCTTTATCGGTTATTCCGACAGTTAAAATGTTAAGAGTTAGGGTATTTCTCCTGTTCTATGGTTATAATAATCGTAATCAATTAAGAGCGGTTATTCATAATTGTTAATTCATTAAAATTCCTAAAAACGCTGAAGAGCTAGCTGTCTGGGAGTTTATGAGCTTAGCGGTCAGGAGCTAAACTCTTGGTGCCAATTTGAAATCTAATTTAGCAATTTCTGAAAACTCTTTTAGAAATTAAATCTATAACTACTTTAATGCTAAATCTGATAAAGATGGAGGAGGAGGGAGGGGGCTGTTTTGATAGACAAAATGCTTTTGTAGATAATTTTCATAATATTCGAGGAAGTTTTTATACTGTTAAAATCTGATCTTTCTAACGCTCATCTTAATAAAATCAAAAATCTGATGTGGGCCGTACATGACTTTCCCTGCAGACGTATTATATTCACGTTTTCCTTATTTTAATTAAATTTAATTCACTTTTAATTCAATTTTCGTTCTCATTTGATAACTGGACTTATTTTTAAAGATGGCGTAGAGAAAATACGAAAAAACTAAAATATCTAGAGAACGGCTAGTCCAAGTGTAATGGAGTTGATCTTATTCTTTTCTTCGTTAAAAATTACGTATTAAACGAGCATTTAATGGATATATTTGAGCATACGTAGTTCTTTATTTCAAATTTTGGGGATTTTTGCGGGCCATTTTGCAAAAAAAAAGGCAGGTTATTTTTTCCAAATCGTACCAAAATTTAATCAGCACCAGCGTGATCCAAAAGCGACATATCTACCAAATTTTGCGAAATTCGGTTCGTTTAGTTAGAGTGGATACAAGCCTTTGCGGGCCATTTCGCAAAAAAGGCGGGTTCTTTTATCCTGAATCGTACCCAAAACTAATCAGCTCCAGATTCGCCCACAAGTGACATACCTACCAAATTTTATGAAATTCGGTCAATAAGTTTTTCAGTTAGAGTGGATACAAAATCTGCACAGACAGACACACACACAGACGTCACGCTAAAAATAGGGTTTTTTCGTATTCTAGAGGTCTCAAAACGTGTAGATCCGTCGAAAACTCGAGTTGCGATTTTCGACATGATTCCAATACTTTCCCTATACATTACCATGTATTGCAGGGAAAGTAAAAATCTAATGTGGGCAGCACATGACTTTCCCTGCAGACTTATATCCACGTTATCTTTATTTTAATTAAATTTAATTCACTTTTCGTTCTCATTTGATAACTGAACTTATTTTCAAAGGTAGGGTGGAGAAAATACGAAAAAACTAAAATATCTCGAGAACGGCTAGTCCTAATGTAATCGGGTTGGTCTTATTCTTTTCTTCGTTAAAATTACGTATTTAACAAGCATTTAATGGATATATTTGAGCATACGTAACTTTTTAGTTTAGATTTTGACAATTTTTGCGGGCCATTTTGCAAAAAAAGGCAGGTTATTTTTTTCCGAATCGTACCAAAATCTAATTAGTATCAGCGTGACCCAAAAGCGACTTATCTACCAAATAAATTTTGTGAAATTCGGTTCGTTAGATTTTTAGTTAGAGTGGATACAAGCCTTTGCGGGCCATTTCGCAAAAAAAGTCGGGTTCTTTTATCCTGAATAGTACCCAAAACCAATCAGCACCAGATTCGCCCACAAGTGACATACCTACCAAATTTTATGAAATTCGGTCAATTAGTTTTTCAGTTAGAGTGGATACAAAATCTGCACAGACAGGCAGACAGACACACACACAGACACACACACAGACGTCACGCTAAAAATAGTTTTTTCGTATTCTAGAGGTCTCGAAACGTGTAGATCCGTCGAAAACTCGAGTTGTGATTTTCGACATGATTCCAATACTTTCCCTATGCATTACCATGTATTGCAGGGAAAGTAAAAATCTGATGTGGGCAGCACATGACTTTCCCTGCAGACTTATATTCACGTTCTCTTTATTTTAATTGCATTTAATTCACTTTTAATTCAATTTTCGTTCTCATTTGATAACTGGACTTCTTTTCAAAGGTGGCGTAGAGAGAATACGAAAAACTAAAATATTTCAAATATCTCGAGAATGGTTAGTCCTAGTGTAATGGGGTTGATCTTATTCGTTTCTTCGTCAAAAATTACGTATTAAACAAGTATTTAATGGATATATTTGAGCATACGTAGTGTTTTATTTTAGATTTTGACGACTTTTGCGGGCTATTTTTCAAAAAAAGGCAGGTTATTTTTTTCCGAATCATATCAAAATCTAATCAGCAGCAGATTGTCCCACAGGTAACTTATCTACCGAATTTTGGTCCATTAGTTTTTTAGAGTAGATACAAGGTTTTGCGGGCCATTTCGCAAAAACAGGCGGGTTCTTTTATCCCGAATCGTACCCAAAATTAATCAGCACCAGACTCGCCCACAAGTGACCTACCTACCAAATTTTATGAAATTCGGTCCATTAATTTTTTAGTTAGAGTGGATACAAAATCTGCACAGACAGACATACAGACAGACACACAGACACACACACAGACGTCACGCTAAAAATAGCTTTTTCGTATTCTAGAAGTCTCGAAACGTAGATCCGTCGAAAACTCGACGGATGTACGATTTTCTTGTACCTTCCTGGTCTTAAGTTTTTTAATAAAATAAATTATTATAGTATTGTTATGAATGAAATGAATGGAAAAAATTTTATGGATGAAATGCTGCTTTTATAGAGAGAGCCAGGCGTGTTATATTTCGATGACGTCATTTAAATAAATTTCTTTCGTTTTCGATGAAGTTTTCAAATATAATAAATCAATGTAGTATTGTGATAATTTTAAAAATATTACCGAGGAATGTATCGCATTTTAGAGATGTTTAAATAAAGCTGCATTGAAGTTGGAAAGTGTTTCATAATGAATGCTTTATGCATGATTGATCTTTCTTGTTATTTTTCCAATTATTAATATTTGCAGATATATGCCATTTTTTTACTTTCCCTGCAATACATGGTAATGTATAGGGAAAGTATTGGAATCATGCCGAAAATCACAACTCGAGTTTTCGACGGATCTACACGTTTCGAGACCTCTAGAATACGAAAAAACTATTTTTAGCGTGACGTCTGTGTGTGTGTCTGTGTGTCTGTCAGTGTGTCTGTGTGTCTGTCTGTGTGTCTGTGTGTCTGTCTGTGCAGATTTTGTATCCACTCTAGCTAAAAAACTAATGGACCGAATTTCACAAAATTTGGTAGGTAAGTCACTTGTGGGCGGGGCTGGTGCTGATTAGTTTTGGGTACGATTCGGAATAAAAGAACCCGCCTTTTTTTACGAAATGGCCCGCAAAAACTTGTATCCACTCTAACTGAAAAACTGATGGACCGAATTTCACAAAATTCGGTAGATGAGTCACTTGTGGGTGACCTTGGTGCTGATTAGATTTTGGTACGATTCGGAAAAAAATGACCTGCCTTTTTTTGCAAAATGGCCCGCAAAAATCGTCCAAATGTAAACTAAAGAACTAGGTATACTCAAATATATCCATTAAATGCTGATTTAATACGTAATTTCTAACGACGAAAAGAATAAGACCAAACCCATTACACTAGGACTAGCCGTTCTCGAGATATTTTAGTTTTTCGTACTTTCCCTACGCCACCTTTGAAAATTAGCCCGGTTACTGAATGAGAACGAAAATTGAATTATAAGTGCAACAAATTAAATTAAAATAAAGAGAACGTTAATATAAGTCTGCAGGGAAAGTCATGTGCTGCTCACATCAGATTTTTTACTTATGTTTACCGTGTTTAGAAATTGTGTTCTGATTCTCAAGCACTTGACTATGAGATTAAATATCTCAAAATTTTCTATTATTGACAAGGCGTAGCATAAATTTATCAAACAACAATTTGTTCTCTCATCTATAACGACGTGATTTTTGTTTTCGCAACGCTGTAGTTTATTATTCAATACTTTTTCACTTATGAGGTTGCCAAATATTAGCTTGGTTTACTTATGTGTCTGTATTTAAACCTGTTATCAAAATTTACTTTTCTTTACTTAAATACCCTATTCCTATCATTGGAGTGTTTGTAACATTACATGTGAATGAGGTCTTGGTTGTGTTGGCCAAACTAAGAATTTTTTTTTCCTTCCTGGATGCAGTAGCTAGTCTTGTTTACGAAACCAGTTCGTGTTTTTGATACTACTGCTAATTTTTTCTTTCGGGATGATGGCAACTAAGTTAGTTTTCGAAACAGGTTGTTTCCATTATATGTAACTACTGTATTTTTCCTCTTCGATTGATGTTTGCGCTATTGAATTTCCGAAATTGTGTTTGTATATTTCATTATTTGTTGCTACTGGGGTTTTTTTCTCGTTGAATTTCGAAACAGGTTGTTCTTATTTATTTTTATTCCAGAACATGTGAGCTATTTCAATTTATGAAACAAATTGTTCTTTTTATTTGTGATTGCTCCGTTTTCCTCATACAATTATCTTGTTTATTTTCCGTAACTGGTTGTTTTCTTACTAATTATAGTAATTCTGTTTTTTCTTTCTTGATAAAACGACAGATTTCTGAAACCGGTCGTATTCCTAGAATTTGTTCTTTGTCGTTATCTTTATTGTTAATGGTTAGACATTTAATATCTAAAACAAGTTTCGTCTATCATTTATAGTATAAATGATAGACGAAACCGGTATAAATTTTATACCCATGTTATTTTCTTTCTTGATGAAGGTAGCTTGTTATTGTATGAAACGGATTATTTAGCTTAATTTTTTATTAAGTGTGCTACTAAATTTCGTAGTCTTTTGTACTTTTTATAATTAATTTCATAATATTCTGAGTGAAGTTTTTGCAATCTTCTGCTATATCGTTTCACTCTGTTTTACACCTCCTTGGGGTTTTGTTTTGTTTTGTTTTGTTTTGTTTTGTTTTTGTTTTGTTTTGTATTTTCGGATTGACCACACCTATCTTCATGAGTCACGTGAACATTTTTCTGTTAAAAAAAATTAAAAAAATTTCTGTCTTGCGCTCTTTGAAACATCCTGACGAAAAGACTCCTTTTTTTTGGTGTCGAAGACTAATTGATACATTTAATCAACTGTTTTACGCTGTAACTAACAAAGTATTTTATTTATTTTTAAGCATGAGTGTTTATTATACATAACAGAATGAATGTAACAACCGCTAATAGGTTGCAATGGGTAGCGAAGCCTCTCAACTTGCGATGTAAGTTCCGGGTATTGGCCAGTCTCAGTGAGCAGGGTGCGAAGCCCCCCAGTCAAATAAAAATTTGTACCAGACGTGTTTCACAACAATCGACTTGGTTGATAACCGAAAAATAAATTAGTGATAAATGTCTGCAACGTTTTTTATAACAGCCTGAAATCTGTTTGAAAAGATGGGTAATAAGTTTTTTTCCCGTTTCTAAATTTGTGAAATTTTAAATTATCGTTTTGAAAATTTTAAAAAACTTCCCATTTTATTACACTGTCTATTGCATTAACATAAGCAAACGCTTCAAAAATGGCGTGATTATCGCAAATAAATTTTGAATAGATGTTACTCTTAACACGAAAAGAGCCAAGTAGGTGAAAGAAGATTTTAAAATAGCTGTTATTTACTTAAGAGATGTTTTGCCTGATATCTTAATTAATAAACTCTTAATTAACTTTCACTCCTAGAAGCAGCGACAGGTTACGGGGAGCACAGTTAACACCACACTAGAGTCACCACAATCTCTAGTGTAGTGTTTGTTGACACAGATTCCTACGAATGAGCGAGTATCCTAGGCTAAATTCTTCTCTCTTCGGTTATATACGTCCAATTCTAGCAACCGGTATCTATCGTTAACCATGATTGATCTATCATTAAGGGTGAGCGTCAGTAAATTTTCTGCCCTATCCGCGCTTTGTTAACTTTCGCGGCACACATATTTCGCCGAAATTCTGCTCAAACAGTTGCGAAATATTTTCTGAAAGATAAAATGCAAGGCTTAGATTATATTAAAACTAAATTTAATGCCCCAAAAAACATAGAATATATTTTTTATTTTAATCCAAAATATTTTTGGTGCTGCCATCTGTTGTCGTAATTTAATTCATACGGATTATTTTTATTTTTTAATGAACATTTTAAAGTATCTATTCCTTCTAATACAGTGTTAAATACAACAACAGATCATATATAATAATGCCACAATCACGGAAAGGTAATTTATCATTCTATAAATTTGATAAGGGATCTGAATGTACATCACTGAGGACTGCAGTTTTGTCTTCAAGTTCCTTTGTCTTCAAGTCCAAGTTCAATTACGTTTCCGTGATTATGGCATTATATATGATCTGTTGTTGTATTTAGTAGCGTATTAGAAGGAATAGACATTTAAAAATATTCCTTAATAAATAAAAATAGTCTGCATGAATTAAATTACGACAACAGATGGCAGCACTAAAAATATTTTAAATTAAAATAAAACATATATTCTATGTTTTATTGGGTATTAAATTTAGTTTTAATATAATCTAAGCATAGCATTTTATCTATAAGAAAATATTTCGCAACTGTTTGAGCAGAATTTCGGCGAAATATGTGTGCCGCGAAAGTTAACAAAGCGCGGATAGGGCAGAAAATTTACTGACGCTCACCCTTAACCGTTCAAATGATGTTGTGCATGGAAATGGGAATGTTTTTATGTCTGGAAAATATCATATATTTTAACTTAAAAGTATCATTTTATTAGCATCGTGAATATTTGTGATATATCAAATTATGAATGTTTGTGGTACGTAAGATTGTGAAAGTTCGTGGTACGTAAGATTGTGAATGTTTGTGTTACATACGATTATAAATATTTGTGATACGTGATATTGTGAGTGTTTATGGTATGTAAGATTACAAATGTTTGTTGTACAAAAGATTTCACATGTTTGCGGTACGTAAGATTGCACATATTTTAGGTTCGTAGAATTGTGCATGTTTGTAGCCCGTAGAATTGTGCATGTTTTTGAAGCATAGAGTTAGTTGTAAGTATTTTTTCATAAAATTATACATATTTGTGATACTTGAAATTTTGCATATTTGGAATATGCGAATTTACAAATATTTGTGGTACATAAAATTGGAAAATTATGTTGTGGTTGTAGAATTTGATTATTTATAGTACTTAATGTTGGTAGCACGTTATAGTGTGAATATTAGTGGCACAATGTGCTGTACACACAATATTAGTAGTACTTTATTGTGTGAATGTTAATGACACATGGAATGTGCAAACTTTTATGTCAATGAAAAGAATGTGGATACTTACATTACTTTAAAATGCGAATATATAAATCTGCGAGTTAGATATGGTAGCTTAATATGAGACAGTTCGCGTGACGTAAAATTTCCAATGTTTATGGTACGTTAGAAAGTCAATATGAGTGTTTGTGGCATATATTAAAACGTCAATATGAGTGTCTGTGGAACATTAAAATATCAGAATGGATTTTTGTGGTACGGAAAAGTAAGTGTTCAATATTTAGAAACGAGTAACAGAAGCAAGGCATTCACATGGTCGCACCAATATTAAAATTCAGTGGAACAGAAAAAAAAGTGTGAAATTCCTCTAATATTAAATATATTCCGAATTTCAGATATTTTACATATCATTGTCTAATTTCTATTATAATATTTTGTTCGCAACTCAAATTATCGCGATATTTTTCGCGAATCGAATTTTAGGAGGGGAAGGGGGTCAGAAATTTCGTGAATCGGAAATTCCTTGGACCTTTTGGACAACGAAGAATTATTTGCTTTTTAGTTCATATAAAGCGAGTGCCAAAGAACTTCGTGTCAGCAAAGGTTCAATGAATTTCTCGAATACGAAAAAATTAGTTTTCTTAGATACGTAAAGTCACCATTTTGTTCTCCTTCAATACCCACAAACAGTGTTGATATCGATTATCCTTCACTAAATTAAAGAAAAAAAGTGTTACAGGACAACAGACAGTATATTAAAGAAAGAAAATTTGTGTATTTACAATATAATATATCAAAACGCTGTCGACTTAAAATCTTGCTCTCATGTAACGGCGTTGATAACATTGCCAGAAATTGAACGGTTTACAAGGTAGGATCAAAAAGTTCGGTGACTGTGCTGATATCTCCAACTCTGATTGGAGGAGGGGGGAACTATTTTACCGTGGCGTAGAGGCACATGTGACGCGAGATGTAAAAAGGAAGAAGCAGGTCCGCAGTGCAGGGTTTTTCCAGACAATAGCAGGTGCAATGTTTCTGTCGGCGATTTCCCCAAACGCTGGCAGAATTTGATAATCGCACGTTGTTCTTCAAACGTCATTTTCCTTTTCGACGAACGCGAATGATTGCAGTTCACTGACACACACTGTCTGGAAAAACACCTGCTTCTTCCTTTTCACATCTCGCGTCGCATGTGCCTCTAAGCCACGGTAAAATAGTTCCCCTCTCCTCCAATCAGGGTTGGGGATATCAGCACAGTCTCCTAACTTTTTGATCCTACCTTGCATAAATACAACTATTAGTTTGAAAAATTGTAATATAGAACTTATTGGTTTGCGTAGCAGTTACTTTTATTACTGCTTCACAACTAGTCGAAATTTTCCTCGAGATAGGCCTGCGAATTTTGCCTTTTTTTTCTCTATATAAAATTACTGTCCTAAGCATTGTCTATTAAGTTAAAATTCGGAAAAAAATCCATGCTCTTTGTAGTTGTCAGAGTGGATGTTAATGGCACTTAAAGCGTGAAGACTAGTTGCACTTGTAGCAGTGGAGGCTAATAGTACGCATGTAAGAGAAAATGCTAATATTACTAGAACAAATAGTTGCTTTTGTTAATTCAACTTTAAAGTCCGAAAGTTATATTTGAGGAAAACAATAATCCCTTGACAAAATTTAAAGAAATTGAGTGTGCTCAAGCACATTAACTGAGAAGAAAACAAGCATTATTAAATTCTCATATTTTAGTTTATGGTAAAAAATGATGATGTGTACTCGCATTATAGTTTATAGTAAAAAATTGATTCCAACAGATACACACATTTTGGGCTTTCTATAACATGATTTCGACTTTTCATACGTTCCATAAACCCATATAATGCGATAAAGTCTACCAATGTACTAGAAAGCCCAAAACATGTGCATCTGTTAAACTAAATTTTTAGCATAATTTTTTTCCTTTGTAGTCATGTGAAATTTTTAATATTTTAATTGATTTTCCTCATATTATTTGAAGGCATGCAAACATAGGCGGCTTCAGGCTTTCACAATTGGGAGTGCTATGAAATTGGGTGCTGATCTCAGATTATAAATCCGTAAAAAAAAAAAAAAAAAAATTTACGACTTTAAAAAATAAAAGAAAAAGAGAGAGAAACTGAAAATTGTCGGAATGAGGGATAGTTGTTAAGTAAAAAGGAGTGTTTGAGCAATTTGTAATAAGGGTGCTAAAGCACCTCTAACACCACCTCCTCCCTCCCCGTGGCGTCGCCTATGCGTGCAAAGACGTGTTCAGGTGCTTATTCAGGAAATATTAAACCCACGTAGCGGGGAGGGACATATCTTCTCGTGAGCCTGCACAGCAGGCGACTACGACGCCTTTCAAGAAATTACATGAACAAATGCAATTTATCCTTGCTTTAAATACCGAGAATCGCTAGATACATTTTCTGGATCTCTTTACAATAGTCTGAGAAAATAAAAATACAGAGCTGCATTTCAATTGTGTCAATCGATTTATTTCAGCAGAATAATTTCTTAAGTAATGGCAGGGTTGCCACTCAAACTGGAAACCGGGAAAAGTCAGGGAATTTGAAAACAGCCAGGGAAAACCGGAAAATTTCACGAGAAACCTGGAATATTTTAGATAACGCAAGTAAAAATCGCGATATTCGCCAATGTTGAATGCTTTTTTTTGCACAGAAGTTGATACATTTACAACCCTAAAGCGCTGATTGGCACCTCCTTATTTTTAATTTGTTGCGTTGTGGTCAGGGTTTTTGCTGCCGATCGCCATTGTGCCAAATTACGATAAAATGTTTCAAATAGTGAATAAACAAACGACCGTATTCGCGAAATTGCGAGCGGCAGGCCTATTTATGGATAATTATTTTTTTCAAACCCCTCTAAGTGTTGTTGTTGTTGTTTAAATGTCTGAAATAAACTAATAAAAACAGCTTTCAATCCCAATCCTCATTTGCGTGAACGTTGTTTTCATCAATTGATCAAAACAACATAAATACTTATGTGTTTACGTTGTATCAGCGAAATCAAAACACAAGAGAAAAGTAAGAGTTATGTCTGTGATTAATAATCTGATTAATATATTCTTATTATCTTAATGTAAAATTTATTTCCCAGTTTTTTATTTTTTATTTTAAATAAAACTTTTCTAGCGAAATGAAGGTATGAGTCTTGATTTAATTTTGCTATGACTCCTACGGATTGTAATCTGTTAGCATCATTGTTCCTTTCTGTAACTACATTAATATTTTTATAAAATATATTATTCACTCTCATAATGAGATTAAAATATTTAAATATTTACAGAGATGCCAACCATTACGGATTTTCTGTAATTCTTACGTATTTCTGAACAAAATTACGGACTACGGAAAAGACCTGTAAAATTACGGGAAACGCCTATTTTTTCCCCATTTTTCATTCTTTTTCCATCCATCGCCATACTGTAAGTATTGCATATTAAGCTGACAAAACTTGTTTAATTTCCTATTTTGGTTTATTATTCATGTTAATTTTTTAATTATTTAGTTCTGAGAGTCCACAAGTAGCCTTTTCCATCCATCCTCTAAATATTAGTCATTAGATGGACTAAACTAGCTTATTTTCACATTTCACTTATTATTAAGTCTATTTTTTTAATTATTTTCTCATAAATAGTCGGATTGCATAATTCAGGTGGTATTACGTACATTGCCGAGCGTTGACTAGTATCTTTTTCCATCCGTCTCCATTCTGTAATTATTGCACATTAAATTGACAAAACTTAATTATCTCTATATTCTGATTTATTATTCATATTAATTTTTTAAATATTTTGACACATTCAGTACGATTGCTTAATTCAGGGAATTCTAGTTTAGTCCTGTGAGTCCACAAGTATCCTTTTCTATCCATCTCCATCCTCTAAACATTTATCAATAAATTAACTAAACCAGCTTATTTTCCCATTTTGGTTAATTATCAAGGTTATTTTTTTAATTATTTTTACATAGACTGCACAATTCAATTTGCCTAGAGAAGTTTAACAATTTCTCTAGAAGAATTTAATATTATCTGGTGATGAAAACAATATTATTTGTTCCTCATAATAAACATGTGCTAGAATGTGTATTCTGTATAGTTAGAAAATATGAGGCTAATTTTAAGCTAAATTTGAGTGCAGACACATATTTATTACTTCGAAAAATAAAGAACATGTAAAATGTTCTTTATTTCTCATGTTTTGGGAAGAAATTATCAAGGTCTGAGCTAGAACAGGCTAAAGAAATAAAATTAAGCAACTAAATTTAGTTTAAGCTAAGCATATTCTGTTTTCTTAAGGATTTTGAAATTTCTTTTGTTTTCAGTAATGAAGACTAATGTATTCATATTATGTTTGTTTTTAGTTATAACGTTAATTAAATTTGAACATTTCATATAAATTTTTAGTTGCATATAAATCTTTTAGTTGCATATGTATGTCAAATAACAAATTTTCAATTGGGTGAGTAAATATTAACATGGAGAATATGCACATGTGAAGCGCAGGTTAATTCAATAATTTATTGCGTTGTTTTTAATGAACCTAGAATTTGTCAGAAAAAATCTAGAAAAATCAGGGAATTTTAGATCTTATGAAGAGTGGCAACCCTGAAAGGTCTCTACCCTCCTAAGAAAAGTTTTTAAAAAATGCAGAATTATTTTGACTTAACTTAAAAGAATCGTATTCTTTCAATTTTTGAATATGATCTAGAAAACTGCCAAATGTGTAGATCAATAAGACGCATAACATAAAATTCAAATTGATCAATTTAGGATCAAACATCATAGTTAAATATAAGTGAATAATGATGATTATTTATGTTTGAATACATGCAAACAAAGTGAATGTTATTAAAAAATTGTCGTAGTACTGCAAATTTAAGATGATAAAGAAAATGAACTGGATGTTAAAATATAATTGGCTGTTAATCTGGCAAGGATCTATTTTGTGGGGGGACAAAAGAGTATTAATATTTTTCAGTGACCCTTTCTTTTGGTGAAACACGCACATTACTAGATTGAAACACTTATTAAAACGAATGATCACTGTAATAGAGGAAACGAATGATCGATGTAATAGAGAAAATGAATGATCGTTATGATTTAAATGCTAGTAATATTTATAAGAGCAAATGGTAATATTACCAGGAAATAATTGCTCGTGGTACAAAAATAAATAAATAAATATATAAATGTTCGTACTAGAACACATTTTTGTAATTCTGAATCGCATTACTAAAGCTAATGACAGTAATACTACAAATGATTTAGAAAGAACGAGTGGCTGTGATACTAGAAAGAGCGAGTTATAGTTAATCAGCCAAGGCTCATAATAATTGGAAAAACAAACTCTTGGCAAATGTTTGAAGTAAGAAGAGTATGTTTGAAGTAAGAAGAGCATGCTTGAAGTAAGAAGAGCATGCTTGAAGTAAGAAGAGCATGCTTGAAGTAAGAAGAGCATGCTTGTAATAAAAGGCGAATGCTTATAATACAGGCCAAATGTTTGTAATAAAAAGAAGGAATTCGTGTAATAAAAAAGGCAAATTCGGGTAATAAAAAGAGCAACTGCTTGTTATAAAGAGTAAATGTTTGTAATAAAGAGAAAAAATGCGTATGGCTTTGTAAGTAGCTGAATGCACATATTACTGGAATGAATAAATGAACGTGTTTCTCCGAATCTATACAGTCTAAAATGCATATAGAGACAGTACAATAACATCGATTGAATGCTCGAAATAATTTGAGTTCGTTTTGATACTAAAATATCCATCCATCTACATATACCCAAAAATCAAATTCTATGGCTACGGATCCAACAATCAAATCGTTCGTTAACCGTAACCGTTCTTGCACTGAGGGGTGTGATATTGAAAAATGATAAATCATCTTTGAGAAAGGCTTAGGTAAAGAAAGACTGCATACACTCAGAAGCCATCTAAATTGGGCGCCTGTCCAAGGCCATCTAAAATAGATATTTCAGGTAGCCTTGGTCTTTCCCCCTTCTTTATCCTTCTTTCTTCAAAATATTTCTGATTCAAAACATAAATGTTTTAAGATTGACAAGTTCTGTTGCACGAAATAATATTTATTACGTAAATTTAGAATGTTTAACTTAAAAAAAAAAAAAGTCACAATTTAAGATAGCTGGATTTGAATCATGATAGTATTTGTAATACCAGAATGAATGGACTTATGTCCAAACTACTCTAGGCGTTATTATTTACCACAGATTAAAAATGATTTATGTAATGGAATGTGCACTGTTTTATATACTAAATTGCGCGCATTTTATATTATGTTTGAATTAGAATTTTTTTAAGGCGTTTGGCATTTTTGTTTAATTCTTAGATAGTTCCTTCAGTTTTTACCGTCAAAAATAATAATAAATCTTTGTTAACTTTTGAATAATTTAAAGAATGAAAAAATGTTTTTGTTGGCTTTTAATCAATTTGAATTTTTAAAAAATAATTTAGTTTACTTTTAAATAATTTAAAGTTTAGAATGCTTTTGCTTACTTTTCAATAATTTAAATATTTAACATTAAAAATATGTTATTTACTTTTAAAGAATTTAAATATATACATGGTGTTGATATGTTTTTGTCTTTCTAATTTTTCAATTTTCCCTACTCCAAGTCCCTACTTGGCTTAGAACCTCGCGGTCTTTTTTTAATATAACTAACGATGCCGAAACGTACTGGAAGCTGCCAAAAATTCGAAAATTTTAATCAACTTTTAAATACCTTTAAAAAAAATCCTCTTTTAAGAGCTAGATAAAGATATACCCCCCTCATTCAAAAATCAAGTTCAGAACTAAATTTTTTGTAATTGAAGAGAAAAAAATTACGCGTCCACTCTCTAAAACTCCGATTTTCCAAAAATTCGATAGTTTTTTTTTATATAAATTTTTAATTTCAAACACCATTGAAAATGCCGAGAAATAGACCCATTTTATAAAGGTATCTGTTCCTTTTAATTTCAAGTTAAGATTATCTTATCATTTTCTGAACTGAGGCCAAATATATTACGGGTTCACCTCCAGAGTCCAATTTTCCAAAAAATCGATAATTATATATATATATATATTTATTGTGTGTGTGTGTATATATATATATATATATATATTGTGTGTGTGTGTATATATATATATATATACACAAATTTTATATATTTATATATATAAATAAATATGTATATATATTTTTTTTCTAACACCACTGTAAAATACCAAGAAATCGACCCATTTTATAAATGTATGTCTGCTCCTTATAATTTCAAGTTAAAATTATATTACTTATTTTTTCCCCAATTTAAAGAAAAAGTCTGTTTGTTGGGGGGTTTTTTTTACGCAGATTTTTTAAAAATGAAAAATTGATTATTTCGAAATATTCTAGATTTCTCCTTATTTTTCATTTTAAAATTATCTCGAACTTTAAAATTCTCGATATACTGTTTTCAAAATTTGCCATCTTCAAAGTGCAGTCCTTACCTCCTGAAAAATGCAAAAATTGTGTTTGTGACATTGTTTGGTCATTTTTTACAATTATTTTAACGAGTTCGTATCGTCAAAATCTTTCGAGACTCGTATTTTCCACTTCAGGGTGAGCGTCAGTAAATATTGTGTCCTATCCGCGCTTTGTTAACTTTCGCGGCACACATTTGTCGCCGAAATTCTGCTCAAACAGTTGCAAAAAATTTTCTGAAAGATAGAATGCAATGTTTAGATTAGATTAAAACTAAATTTAATACCCAATAAAACATAGAATATATTTTTATTTTAATCCAAAATATTTTTGGTGCTGCCATCTGTTGTCGTAATTTAATTTATACCAATTATTTTAATTTTTCACTGAGCATTTTTAAATATCTATTCCTTCTAATACAGTATTAAATACAACAACAGATCATATATAATAATGCCATAATCACGAAAAGGTAATTTCTCATTCTATAAATTTGATAAGGGGATCTGAATGTACATCACTGAGGACTGTAGTTTTGTCTTAAAGTTCCTTTGTCTTCCAGTCCAAGTTCAATTACGTTTCCGTGATTATGGCATTATTATATATGATCTGTTGTATTTAATAGCGTATTATAAAGAATAGCCATTTAAAAATGTTCATTAAAAAATAAAAATAGTCGGTATGAATTAAATTACGACAACAGATGGCAGCACCAAAAATATTTTGGATTAAAATAAAAAATATATTCTATGTATTATTGGGTATTAAATTTAGTTTTAATATATTCCAAGCATTGCATTTTACCTTTCAGTAAATATTTCGCAACTGCTTGATAAAAATTTCGGCGAAAAATGTGTACCGCGAAAGTTAGCAAAGCGCGGATAGGGCAGAAGATTTACTAACGCTCACCCTTAAGAAAAACAATCAAATTCCTCAGCTTAGACGCGTCTACCCTGTCTACGACATTTTACTGATAGAAGTTGTGTACGCTTTTTTTTTTCCATTTCCAATGCAGCATCGCCTGACAGGGTAGATATTTAGAAATAGGTCTCTCCCGAACAAACGGCCGTGAAGAGCTGGCGCCAGTTGGAGCAAAAAGTTATCTGCTTCTCCATTTATTTGCACAGAAAGCATTTTATATATTTATTTCGAATAATATATAAAAATAAAAAATTACTGGGTCGTAATTTATTAGCAAGCGAACACAAGGTAGACACAGCAGGTAGATGGCAGCACCAAAAATATTTTGGATTGAAATAAAAAATATATTCTATGTTTTATTGGGTATTAAATTTAGTTTTAATATATTCTAAGCATTGCATTTTATCTTTCAGAAAATATTTCGCAATTGTTTGAGCAGAATTTCGTCGAAAAATGTGTGCCGCGAAAGTTAGCAAAGCGCGGATAAGGCAGGAGATTTACTGACGCTCACCCTTCACGACCTTAGACATCGGATCATTTCCGCCTTAAGCTTGGAACAAACGGGGGAAGCTCTGAATTTGGTTAGAATGAGTGTGCATATTTTTTATTTCGTGGGTGACGTTATGAGATGTTAGACTGCGGGTGCTCTTCCTTTTATAAAGTGACGGGTTTTGATGTTAAATGAGCATGCTATATAGTGTTAAGACCCAGACCACCCGACCAACCCGAAGGCTTTTGGTAGCTATTTGTGTGGCAGGATGCTATATAGTGTGAAGGTCGTTTCTATTCTTGGACTCTTAGGGTAGAAGTTGACTCCCCGCCGTTTATGCACCTGCGTAGCGGGCTTGGTTATTTATTTGTTTATGTGCTTCAAAAAATGTTTGTCATAAAAAAAAGTTGTTATATTTAGTTAAAGCTAGTTGCGAGCGCCGCAGCTAGTAAATTTTTAAGTAGGAAATATTCATAAACAAAATGGTGGAATTATAGTTTTACAAAGGAAATATTTTAGTTTCAAATGTAATAGTCACAAAGACAACTTCACCGAATTTTTACATGACGTCTAATATGATAAATATATCTAAATTAATACTACACTGAAATGTAGCAACTTGAATGCTAAATAAAATTACTTATGTTAGCAAATGCTATTCACGTGTGTTAATATTCTGTTGTCAATAGTATATGCGTTGTCAATAGTATTTCAGAATGTTATAAAATTAAACAAAGATCCCTAGGAAAAATACTTGTTACGCAAATAACGTTGAAATGAAAGGACCCTAAATATACAAGTTAGATCTGTCCATAGTAGTGGCTATGCTTCATCGAATACAAGTAATTGAAACTTCCTCAGGGGAAATTGGAAGAAGTTAAAAACAAAAACTTGGCAACAGGGCTTGCTAAACGCATGGGCCTCCGGGGCCCATGCGTTTAGCAAGCCCTGTTAAGGGGTCCCACATTTAGCCACATAAGCCCTGTTTAGGGGGCCCCCACATTTAAAGGGGCCCCCTAAATTGTGTATGTGATAAAAAAATTTAAGCAGAAATAATTTTTTCATTTATTTAAAATTGGCAATATTAGTTTTTATTTTAAATTATAAAATATGTTAATAATTTAATATTATACATTCTTTAAAGTCTTAATATATTGCTTTTAAATGAAACGTTTGGAAGTTTTCTATATGTGCAATTATTAAAATCGTCCAAAATTAGTACAAATATTAAAATCGGTAAATACTTGAAAGCTACTGATTTTAAACTTAATCGAATGTTCGGAAAACCCCCAAATTTTCAAATAACATTGTAAAAAGATCATTAAAGAATAATAACCTTTAATAATGTTACGAAAAAGATTATTTTTATGTAATTGTTTATGAGAAAACGATGAAGATTGACAAAAAATGTAGAGCTCTAGCAAGAAAATTTTCTCAAGATATTGCCCGTTTTTCTAATAAATTTGTCAAAACGATTACATAAAATTAAAGAAATTATTAACCATCGTGAAATATGTTTACTTTTCATGCAATATTATGCGACAAATTTATTAACGTCATTCTTGTGGATTTAGTTCGTTCCATTCACAAAAGATACTTGTGTAACATTTTTGTATTTTTACGACCAACAATCCACCAATAGTCATTTATATATAAGAAAAGCTCTTTTCTCCGTCTGTGTGTAACTCTCGGCGATCATTTTGGCGAACTTAACGACCAATTTATCAAAATATCGCCAACTTGGTAATATGTTGCCCCCCGATTGACGAAAATACAGTTAAAATTGCAAAAATTACTCTAAATTAACGGATATGACGCCAAATTCATTGGTTGGTTTGTGTCGTGTCCACAAGATGTCAGATTGGTCCGTGTGCAGAAAGTATTGCTTTAGTTATATCGAGGATCTTGTCAAGTAGAGTTTCTCCCGTGGAAATTCATCCACGTTCTGCATAGCCGCCATTAGTCGTTCATCTACTTTAAGAATAACCTATTTCACCGACCATAATGCTTGACGAAGTTTTGGCGACTAATTTAGCGGAATATCGCCAACTTGGCGAGTTTTTAAATGTCGCCAGATTGATGAAAATGTTGCTAAATTTATAAGAATGACACTAAATCAATGAAAATGACAACTAATTGATGAAAATTCAATATTTTGGAAAAAATATAGGACTCTACTATAAGAATGACCTATTTCTCCGTCTGTAATGCTTGGCGATATTCTGGCGCGAATTTTGGCGGCATATAGCCAATTTGGCGACTTTTGTAAATGTTGCCAAATTAATTAACAAAACTGTTGCCAAATTAATTATATGTTATCAAATTGATAAAAATGACGCCAAATGGAATGCAATGTTTTGCAAATTTTAAATTCCGTCATATGATGGGCATGCTTTTTATTATATAATAAATGCTCTTCTAAATATCGCCAACTTGACGGTATTTAGCCCCGCTTAATGAAAACATCGTCAAAATTGCATAAATGACGGCAAGTTAATGAAAATGACGCCTAATTGATGAACTTATTATAAAAATATTTAAATATATGGACTCTATTGCTTATAGATGATGCTATCAATATTAATAATGGTTAATTTAGATTTGCATAAAATATAAGTTAATTGAGTACGAAATGGTTTTACATGTTGTCATCTGGAAAAGCGCCAAATGCACAATTTAACGTTACAAACACTGTGCCATGGATATCTTCATCCCTTTTTCACCATTAAAGAAGTAAATTCATTGCATTCTATAAGGAAAGTCATGTGCTGTCCGCATCAGATTTTTTTACATTGCAATAAAGAAAATGCATTATAAATTTATATTTTAATAAATAAATAATAAAATAAATAAATTCTAGTGATGTGCTAACCAAATAGTCGGCGTGCGCATAATGACCGTATGAAGACTAAATTACTAATCCGTCATAGCTTCTACAACATATTCAAGTTAGTCTTGGCGTAAGTATAGTTCTGTGTAGTCGAATACAGCACGTTAAATGCTATAAGTGTCAAAATAGTGTGAAAATCATCTTCAAAAGAGCAATTAATTAAATTTGAATATTGCTTCTCATAATTTATTTTTGTGTTGACAATGACTCGTTCGAGTTTTCACCGAATGGTAACAATAAGTACTATTTTCGAGCATAACGATGTCTAGAAACTTATTTTCTTGTAACTATTGTTTCATCGTAAAGAGCAGTTTCATCATAATCTTATATTTACTTCCTCATACTATCAAATATAGTATAGAGAAAGTATTGTTTTCACGAAAATTTTCGAACTTCAGATTTTGATGACAATATATGTTTTAAGACCCCTGAACACGTTTCGACTATTTTTGGAGTGATGTCCGCCAGTTCGTCTGTATGTATGTATGTCTGTGGTCGATTTCTTGTATACACGATAGCGGCCACAAATATTAATGCATTTTCAAGCAACTTTATATCCAGCTTTGTTATTAAAAATATATATATCTAGAACTAGATAGATTTTTTTTTAATTCGACCGAAAACTCAAGCAATTTTTTTTTTACTTTTTTAACCAGGCAGCATAGGATAAAATTTGAATCTTGCGTAAAAGGGTTTATTTACGGCTCAATGGTCACGATATTTAATAGTTTCAATCATTGTGAAAAATAGCCGCTATACAATTTTTTTGTTCGCAACTTTATTAGCACCCCCCCCCTCGGGTTTTCCCCCTCTCAGAGTTACATTGCCAAGTATAGTATCAATCGAAAGATTTCATCAAGCCCTTTAAAGTGAATGGTAAGACGCTATAATTGTAATCATTTAGACCCATAATGTCGACTTTACAAAAAATTTCGTATGTTTCGTATAAGAAACTATTCCTAGTTTAATCTTTTACAAATATATCGAAACATAAAATTTAATTGAAATACAAAATACATGCATTAATTATATCATCATGAATCCCACATATCACAAGCATGCGTACGGATAGTTCAGAAATATGCTAAATACAGGTCTCGAAAGATGTATCTTGCTCAACAACTCGAATTTAATAGCTTTTTAAGAAGCATGGTTTTCTTTAAACTATACTATCCACTTCCACACACGCTTCGCGCAAACGAAACAGCTGGTGATCACACAATGCGACACCTACATAATCAAAGTTCCAAATATCAAAAACAGTTTCAAATTTAAAAATAAAAATGGCGCGCAATTTGTACTTCTATTAACATAGTTGCGGTATGTAAGACAAAATTTCATTTTCGGCCAGTTATGTTGCCTTATTTTCACAGTTTTCAAACATTTTAACGTAAAAATCAAATCATTATAAAAATATTTTTCAACAGTTTGATTAGAAAAATAGCCATCGGACGATTTCGGTATTTGAAGCGTAACACTGTTACTATGGTTACAAATATAATCAAAAACTGTATAAAAAATTAAATTATAAAATATAATAAAAAAATCATCTGCTATATTTATAAATTAAAATATCTCAAGAACGATTGGTTATACACAAATAGAGTTAATTAAGAAAATTTGGACTATTTATTTTCTTCGTATGATGGTTATGAAAACGAATTTTGTGTGTTTGGTCATTCTAAAGTGATAGCTGAAAGAATGTTGGAACAAAAATAAATCAAAGATTTATAAACTTTTCGAACAATCCGCGACTTTATATTTTTCCCATTACTTATAGGTCAAGTCCCACCTGTACACAATGTTTCAAATTTCTACCTTCAAAATAGTTTGAACTGTAAATGGATTACTTAATACTCAAAAAAAACATTGAGAGGAGAAAAAATTAACCCGAATCTTTTGGATGCAACTGAGAGTATATAAAATCTTGGTAGTGTTTAATAATTATAACTACCATCTATTTACACAACACACACACACACACACACATATATATATATATGTATGTATGTGTGTGTGTGTGTGTGTGTGTGTGTATAATAGCAAAGCAACCTATTTGTTTATGTGTGTGTGTTTGTCTCATCCTCACTGGAGAATGACTGTGTTGTTTCCTATCCACTTGATGTACCTTTCCTACACCATTCTTTGTCTGTGATTTTCTTTTGAAGCGCAGGGTCTTTTGAACGGACTTTGTGTAGTTTTCCTATAGGAAAGCCTAAAGACCCTGCTTCAAAAGAGAATCCCAGACAAAGAATGACTGTACCGAATCGGATGAAATGTTCGGGGTAGAGTTGGAATAGCCTCACTTATAATTTAGTCCGTGTTGCGAGTTTCTAGAGCCAGTGGTTATCGAGACATTAATAAAAAAAGCACTATTAAACCTTCCATTGAGATAGCATTATGCTAACGATATTTGTTCCGTAAAATTATTTTTAAAAATATATCATCTTGCTAAGCAGCAGAATTAAACACAATGTGTTTATATTTGGAAGAAAATATCATATTGTTAAGAAACGGAATTAAACACAATGAGTTAAGATTGCAGTAAATCTTTTTCGATTTAAATAATAAAATAATGTATATGTATAAATGAATCTTATCGGAATTGTATTTTTGATTGGATTATATCCATTACGGCCTTTGGGTTTAAAGATTACGGGATTCTTGATATTTTCAAATTCTTACATTATCTGTTTTATTTTGACAAAGATTTTTCAAACCCATATATTGCAGCACGGGTATATTTTCTAATACACGGGTATAATCTTCTACGAAAATATAAGTAGAATGGGTATATCTTTGGAACCACGAAAATATTAGTAGTACGGGTATGTATCTTCTAATACAATTTTAGCACTTTAATTTTGGCATATATTAATTCAATTTCTTCAATTTCATAGTTTCTGTAAATTTGTTTACAAACGGGATCAGATTTATTCTTCAGATCTGCTTGTGAAGACAGTTTTGTATAGCGAGAACAGATATTTTTAAATTTATTTTTAGAAGCATTCATTTAAATATTTTAATAGGGTAATTTGAATAACAATGTCATTTAGAATACTATATAAATTTGCACATGATTGTGAATTCTAAATTTGAATATTCTGTACAAAGAACGGCTGTACTGCTAGTATTGTATAAATTTTGCACATTTGATTGAATCAGGTTGCTGAATAAGATGCTTTCTAAGAATGTAATTGAAAAGTTAAGGCAAAGATAAATGGATTCAAGACCTGTCATTAAAATTGAATGACAGAACGAGCACGATGAAACAGAATATAAATTTTGGAACATCATTCTTGTACCTTCAAGACAAATTTCTCCGTTGTTTCCGTATCTGTTGCTCCAGTTCGCGTAGTGCATTTTATCAAAAATATCTTGAAGGATAATCTGAAAATTTACACATTAAAAAATGTAAGCCATAGTAAGAACTTATTTTAACATCTAAAATAAAAAAGATGTGGAACTAAACTACTTACAAAGACTGATGTGAAAGATTTTTAAAATGCCACATTCTCCTGAAGAAAACTGGCCCGTCGTTTTTAAGAGTTTAACATGTACTTATATATGGTATAATGGCAAAACGTGATAAAATAATTTAGGCGACATAAAACCAGGTACCAAAATGATCGAACAAAAAATTTCATGCTGTACATTTTAACAATGCTACAACTAAAATAAGATATAATTGAATTACAATGACGACAAATGAATGATGACATTTTACAATATTGTTATTACAGTGAAACCTCGGTTTTGCGTTTCTCTATGGAACCGATTCAAAACCATTACATGCTGGGAAACACAACATACAGGAAACTCTATTTTAACTAGTATATAAAAATCCAAATGAGGAAAAAAAAATTCTACCACTCACCAAGATTTACTTTTTCACTTTTTTAAAATTTACTTTGATTCCCATAGAAAAATTCAAAACGTATCAAAAATATCAAACCTTTATAGTTTTGCAATTTTTTAAATCAAATTTCTTATTAATTTGTGAAATAGCTTTCCAGAGTCCTTAGACACAGAATAAGCACTGTACTTGTGGAAACGAAACGATTAAGGGTGAGCGTCAGTAAATCTTCTGCCCTATCCGCGCTTTGTTAACTTTCGCGGCACACATTTTTCACCGAAATTCTGCTCAAACAGTTGCGAAATATTTTCTGAAAGATAAAATGCAATGCTTAGATTATATTAAAACTAAATTTAATACCCAATAAAACATAGGATATTTTTTTAATTTAATTTAAAATATTTTTGGTGCTGCCATCTGTTGTCGTAATTTAATTCATACCGGCTATTTTTATTTTTTAACGAACATTTTTAAATGTCTATTCCTTCTAATACGTTATTAAATACAACAGATCATATATAATAATGCCACAATCACGGAAATGTAATTGAACTTGGACTTGAAGGCAAAGGAACTTGATGACAAAACTGCAGTCCTCGGTAATGTACATTCAGATCCCCTTATCAAATTTATAGAATGAGAAATTACCTTTTCGTGATTGTGTAATTATTATATATGATCTGTTGTTGTATTTAATACTGTATTAGAAGGATTAGATATTTTAAAATGTTCATTAAAAAATAAAAATAATCGGTATGAATTAAATTACGACAACAGATGGCAGCACCAAAAATATTTTGGATTGAAATAAAAAATATATTCTATGTTTTATTGGGTATTAAATTTAGTTTTAATATATTCTAAGCATTGCATTTTATCTTTCAGAAAATATTTCGCAACTGCTTGATCATAATTTCGGCGAAAAATGTGTGCCGCGAAAGTTAGCAAAGCGCGGATAGGGCAGAAGATTTACTGACGCTCACCCTTAAGAAAAACAACCAAATTCCTCAGCTTAGACGCGTCTACCCTGTCTGCGGCATTTTACTGATAGAAGATGTGTGCGCTTTTTTTGCCATTTCCAATGCAGCATCACCTGACAGGGTAGATATTTAAAAATAGGTCTCTCCCGAACAATACGGCCGTGAAGATCTGGCGCCAGTCGGAGCAAAAAGTTATCTGCTTCTCCATTTATTTGCACAGAAAGCATTTTATATATTTATTTCGAATAATATATAATTAAAATAAAAAATTACTGGGTCGTAATTTATTAGCAAGCAGACGCAAGGTAGACACAGTCAACCTTGTGTCCTCTGGCACTTCGTCACTGGTGTATGGTATACGTCACTGTAAAGTCTATGCCAAATACTCCATATGTTTGTGTTTCGGTGACACTGTAAACGAATCTAATTGACTTGGATCGAAAATCAATGACAAAGGTTTTCTAGGGAAAACACTTGAATATTGTTTGTTTATTACTTTCTTATACTTGGAGAAAGTATTTTTTCCGAAATTTTTGGAATTGAATATTTTGATGAAAAATCCCGCTTTAAGACCTCCTGAACACATTTCGAAAGCTTTCCAGGAAAATGTCTATTCGTGTATGTGTATCGCAAAAACGGTTTATCCTACAATAATGACTGGGGTTTCACTCGTTATTTTATCAAAAATTATGTAAACAAACATAAAAATTAACTGATAAACATTCAACGATCCTGTGTCCCCAAATTTAAGGAGCACCGAATTTTGAATAATGGTTTGAAGCTTTTAAAAGTGTTTTAAATGATTGAGAATAAGATAATGTAAACAAAATTAATGTTGTAGGATTTTGGTTTACATTATACAATTTACTTTAAACATTTTTTTACTGTTGGCGATATGAGTAAATTTTAAAATACTGTTCACTTCCAATCACGCATTGCTCATTCTAAATGGTTAGTGGTCGTTAAACGTGACACCTACACACTGGATATCAGTTGTTGACTTTTCGGAAAAACAAAAACCTTTTCAGACTTGAGAAAAAAAGGGCGTACATTTTAGAATTCTGTTAACATATTAAATGGGAAAATGTATTAGAATTTTATTTCCGCGCCCGACAAAATGATTTAATTATTGTGAAACGATTTTTAAGAATTAGAAAAATTATATCGCCTTGTATTTATAGAGTTATTTCATTTTTTTAATTTTAATTGTTGGCAGAGAAAACTGAAATAAAATTCCAGTTCTTTCTTCTCTATAATTTCTTCGATCCAAGGTAATATTTAAAAACATCGCAAAATTAAGTTGATTATTAATGGATGCATCTATACTATATTTTTATACAAATTTTCATAATAACTTGGCAGAAAACAATATCCGTTATATTAAATTAAAGAAAAGTTTTCAAAAATTTCTTTAATATCTATTTTCTCAAATTAGTAATTTTTGTTTGCAACTACTGGATGCCCCTTAAAATTTTCGTAATGATGAAAATTTAAATGCAGCGAAAAACAACCTAGAAGAAAGAGCTAAAATTTTGCATAGTCATATAAAAAGTCCTTCTGGATCAGTTTCCATCAAATTATATAAAGGTTTCTCTCCATATTTCGAATATTAATTTCATAATCCATATTGCATATAAAAAATTATTTGAAAAAAAAATGCGTGTATTTCATTTAAGTTGTTTAATAGGAACGTTCTAGAAAAGAATCTGAGTGATAAAAAAATTATTTAGAAAGACATGAGTAAAAGTATGGAAAACTAATTTAATATTATAAGAGTTTAAAGTTTCCCATACTCATTCAGAAACTACTGGACCAAATAACTTGAAACTTGCTATCCCATGTTAAATTTTTATGTAGATTCGAAATCTGGACTCAAAGCTTGTTTCCTTTGGAAATTTTGAAGGTAATGCGCATTTAAATGGCAAAACGGCCCTTATACAAATATTAAACATATGAATTTGTAGGGAATATCATTCCCTACCGAACGGTATATTTGAATTTGCTTTACTATGAACGATGCACGAATAACAAGGGGTAGTTCTTTTTTTTTCCCGCGGCTGTACATCATAATGTCGCCGTGAAAGAAGTATAAAGTCATTGCATTATGTAGGGAAAGTCGTGTGCTTCCCACATCAGATTGTTTTCAAACTGCATATGAAATCAAAATGATTTCATTGCGCAAAGCAAAGTTTGGAATTCCTCACAGATAAAAGTAGCGTGCATTCTTAGGCGCACAATGTATTAACGATCGTTTCCAGATAATATGCAAACAGTCATAGATAGCATTTATACTTAAAGCACGAACCGCTTTATTGTATGGAACGAGGGTGGGTTTTTTAAATTATGCCGTCTGCAACACATGTGACAGCTGTAAGGACTTTTGTCAAAATAATTGTATATTTCTAACAACTTAAACTATTCCATTCATTAATTCCTTGCCAAAACGAATAATTCGTGACTCGAAATTGCATTAATGAATGCGTTACGTAATAGATCGTTGTTGGGGTAATAATTTTGTTGCGACGCGAATTTACGCGACAGTTTTTGCGATTCTTTATTTATTTATTATTTTAATTTGCAAATTTTACGTGATTTTGAAAAATTTACATGTAAAAAAAATATAATTTTCCGATTATCCAAAAGTGTTACATCATAAGTTTCACTTTTGAATATTTAAAAACTATATCTGAAGTATAAAACTCCATTTGACTTTTATACATTTATATTCCAGACTATTTAGGAACTTGTAAATATTCAAAAATAATTTCTAAATGAATAAGTACTTTTGTTCCCACTTATTCATTTAGAAATTTGCATCAATAATCATTTTATGCGCTTTTGTTTGAAAATAATTTATTTACATATTTGCATAAATAACCATTTTATGCGTTTTTGTTCGAAGGTTATTTATTTAGAAATTTACATCAATAATCATTTTATGCGCTTTTGTTCGAAAGTTATTTATTTGGAGATTTCCATCAGTAATCACTTTATGCGCTTTTGTTTGAAAGTTATTCATTTAGAAATTTATATTAATAATCGTTTTGTGCGCTTTTGGTCTCAAGTTATTCATTAACACATTACATAAAAATCTTTAAAAATTCATTTAGTTGACAACCGATTTGGTCATGCTGATAAATTGCATGCATTTGACGGATTTATATTAATATAAAAAATTAATGCGCTGTAAAGGATGTTAAATTAACAAAAGACCGATAATATTCAAGATAAATGTTACACTAGATGTAAAATGCAAATAAATATTACAATTCTACATTTTACACTTTTATAATACTTACATTAAAAAGTTCTTAAATTCAAAGTCATTTACTGTTTAAAAATTTATTTTAATATTTTAATTTTTGCAAATTTTTGAAGTAATTGCGCGACTGTCCACGAATTTCAGTGTTTTCCAGTCCTTTTAAAATATCTCGAAAACAGAGATACGAAGCAACTTAATTTTTTCTGCCGTTTCATACAACCTGCATTAACTTATTGTCAATATCTCCCGTGCTATTTTTTTTTCAATAACAAAAATTGTTTACTTTATAGAATATCTAAGTACTATATTTTGTTGCTAGCACATTGTACTTTTGTTTTCATCAATTTATTTTTTACTGTATTTCAGTAACTAACTATGGCACAGACTGGCACGTATCAGAAGCATCCATAAGCACACCGTATCGTGCCTTTTCCAGAGAGAAACTCTACGCTGACATCAGCGTGAGAATTGGTCTGAACAGCGTCAACGTCACTCTCAAAGGTAGGTCTGCTGCAAGAAAATTTCCTTTCATATAAAGGGATTTAAAAGTTCACACATTATCACATTTTCACTTTTTACTTTCCTTATATACATAATGTATAAGGAAAGTATTGTGACGGGGTCGAAAATTCGAATTCGAGTTTTCGACGGGAGAGCACGTTTCAAGCATCCCTGATCACGAATCAAACATTTTTGAAGTGATGTCTGTGTGTGTGTGTGTGTGTGAGAGAGAGTACATAAAAGAAGAACAGAATATACAAAATAAAGAGACAAAATATTCACAAGCATGTGCAAACTCCTATATAATATTCAAAATGGTATTGTTAGTCAAAACATTCTACCAAAATATTTAAAACAATGCTTCTAAAAAGTAGCTCAAGAATCTCTGTTCTAGCTACACAACATTATCTTCACAAGCAGATCTGAAGAGTAAATCCTATCCCGTTTGTAAAAAAATTTACAGAAAATATGAAATGTAATCAATATATGCTAAAATTGTATTAAAAGATATACCCATACTACTTATATTTTCGTGGATTAAAAGATGTACCCGTACTACTTATATTTTCGTAGATTAGAATATTATACCCGTGTATTAAAAGATATACCCGTACTGCAATATATGGGTATGAAAAATCTTTGCTAAAATAAAACAAACGATGTAAGAATTTGAAAATATCACTAATCCCCGCAATTTTTAAAACCAAAGACCGTAATGGATGTAATCCAGTCAAAACTGCAATTCCGATAAAAATTATTTATATACATTTCTTTATTATTTTAATCCAAAAGGATTTACTGCTGTATTAACTCATTCAGTTTAATTCCGTTGCTTATCAATATGATTTTTGTGTCAAATATAAACTCACTGGGTTTAATTCCGTTGCTTATCAATATATTTTTTCGGATATAAACTCATTGGATTTATTTCCGTTACTTAACAACATTATTTTATTTTTCAAATAAATTTACGAAACAAATGTAGTTTGCATAATGCTATCTCAATGGAAAGTTTAATGGTGCGTTTTTCATTAATATCTAAATAACCCCTGGTCCTAAAAGCTCAAAAGATGAAATAACATTTAAAAGTGGGGCTATTCCTAGTTTAAAGTCTACCCCGAAAATTCCATCCAATTCAGTGAAGCGATTCTTCCGTGATGATGAGACAAACACACACATACATACATATCCACAGGTTTTTAATTTATATATATATAGATTATATATCTTGCCTCGTTTACTTTTTAATATTGTAATATTCATTCATTTAGAAATATTTTTTATGAATTTTGATGTGTCTTTTAATTAATATTCTTAATGCTAGAATATTCTTATTTAATTGTTAACTAATAGACTACACGCTTTGTCCCCCTCGGGCCAACGGCCCTACCGTGCTGAAATCACCGGTTCTCGTTAGATCACCGAAGTCAAGCAGCATCGGGCGCGGTTAGTACTTGGGTGGGTGACCACCTGGGAACACCGCGTGCTGTTGGCAGGCACATTTCGGGCGCGGTAGCCCGGTGGTTTGCGTGCTGGATTTGCACGCTGCCACAACTGCCGCCGTGTTCATGCGAAGTACGATCACGTTAAACATGTGGGTCCGTAAGTCCTTCCGAGAGGTTGGTGGAGGTTACGGTCCCTGTGGATGCCTCACCCACTGGGTTCCGGTCTAAATTGGGTGGCACTTCCAGGCCGTCCAAACGGTTACCTTACACCTTTCTGGTAGGTCGAACGGTCTGGGTCTCAACAACAACAACGCTTTGTCCCCCTCGTATAGATAAGCTACTAGCTAATCTTTTCCATGTTTATATATTGTCTATACCTGTAGTTACCTTGGTGAAAACACTATCTTGCCATATATACTAAAGTTGGGTTATTAGTCATATTGGTAGTTAATACATAATTTTTGCTTTTAAAATATATATATATTAGAAAAATGGATTAATAAATCTCTCTCTCTCTCTCTCTCTTTTTTTATCGCATTCACTTTTTCCTTTTTCTCACTTTTCTCTTTCTTTCTAATCCCTATCTTTCTTTGACCCACACCGTCCAATCTGCCCGAAGGTGTAAGATATCTATTTGGACGACCGGTAAGTACCCCTCAATTTAGACTGGAACCCAGTGAGGAATGCATCCACAGAGACCGTACTCTCTTTCCACTACCACCAACCTCTCGGAAGGACTTACGAATGCACATGTTTAACGTGATCGTATACCGCGGGAACACGGCAACAATTTGGTTATAGCGGGAATCGAACTCGGCCAGTCCTTGTACGCTAACCACTGGGCTGTCGCGCTTCCCTTTTACTCTTTCTATCATTTGTCTCTTTCTTTCATTTTTCTCTTTCAGTCTTTTTTATCTTCTTTCTTTTTATTCTCTTTTCATTTTGTCTCTTTATGATCTTCTGCCTTTCTCTCTTTATTCTCTATTTCCCTTTTTCCCTTCTCTATTTTATTTCTTTCTCTCTCATTTTAGCTTTCTATCTTTTTTATCTTTCATTTTTCTTTCTCTCTCTCTCGTTTCCATTTTTTCACTATTTTCCTCACATAACCTTATTTTTCGTTCTTTTATTACCCATCTTTCTCATGTGAAAAATTAAAGAAATATTTTCTAAATTAATAACTTTATAAAACTTCAATGCGATGTCTATTAGATGTCTAATGCGATGTTCGATTTAATCATTCTGAAGCATCCCATGCAGTTATAGTTGATATTTGTCTAGAGTAGAAAGTTATCTTTAGTAGTTTTGAAAATTAATGATAGTGCGGATTAAAAAAAAAACTCATTCTGGAATTCAAAATATTATTTATAATATAATTACATTTTTATATTATAAAAAGATTTAACTTTTTTTAATTAGGTGATGTCAAACACTGTCTCTTAATCGTTGTAAAATATAGTAAATTGCATTCAGGTATTTAGCAGTAAATTCTGTATTATGCAAAAATTTCTTGATTGCTATGAAACCTTGCTTAGTGTAACTGATTCACCGTTGTCTTTTCAGCCGACCCAATCCACAATAACAGTGATGAAATCAACTATAATGAAAGGTTCAACTGGATAGAAGGTATAATTACACCATGTTGTTTTTACGGTTCATTTTAATTGTTTATTATAAACTGTGTTTCTCTCCTGTGCCTTTTGTTTCAGTCATACTGAATTGAACCCTAACGATGAATCATCCGATTCATGCTCTCATTTTATCACTCTCAAGAACGGTCGTTACAAAAGTCATTTCAAGAGTTTATCAAATTGAATGTGTCACTTAAAACGGGTAGGATTCAATAAGTTGTAGCCAGTGACTTTTCCTAATTTAACGAATAGGATATCTGAAAATACAAAGTTTGATTTTGACTTTAGCGGGATTAAAAGCGAATATTATGAAATATGTTTACTTATGAACTATTTTCTGTAAATTATTTGATTATAAATAATTTTTCGTGGAATGTTCTTAACAGCTCATCATGCAAGAGTGTACTGGTAGACCCAAGGCAACACATCCTAAATAAGTAATAAGGAACGTGATTTTAAAATTATGAGTCACAAACATGAAGCAAGCCAATAGTTATGATAATTTTATTGGTTGCAAGTCTCTCTGTAAAGACTAGAGATAATGTTTATGTTGTTATATTTACGTATTACCGTGTTTGCATCAAAGTGCAAGTACTCTGCATCAAAGTACAAGTACTCTGCATCAAAGTACAAGTACTCTGCATCAAACTAAAAGTACTCTGGATCAAACTACAATTTAGTTACACTGCATTATTTGAAAAAATGAGTACGGTATGAAATGAATTTCAGACATGTTAAATAAAAGCAAATACCATTTAACTGCACCAAATTTTGGCTTACTTAATATATATTACCATAAGCACTAAAATTTCCAAGAATCTAAACAATGTAGAGCAATTTAAATATAATGGCTGTGCAATAATAGAAAGCCACAACTATATTAGAACTGATAAAAAATATTGAATTATTGTTAGAGAACTTGGTTAAAAAAACTCATAACTAAGGACCAATAATGCATGAAAATGACACATAATGAATAAAAATTTTAAACAAAAATAAAATGCATACAAATGGTCCCATTTTGATAACCATGCCATTGTTCGTTTAATGAGCCACAAAGAGTGCAAAAATAAATTTTGTTTTACAACATTAAAAAGCCATATATAATAGGACCTATTTTAAGAAATAGTATTTTAATAATATTTAAATAATATTTTAAGAAATATATTCTGTATGAAAAATATGAAATATGATATCACTTTTACAGAAAGTTATAAAAATTTAGACACGGAATGGAAATATTTCAAAAGCTCGCCTGAATTTTCGCACTAAAATATTTAACAAACATATATTTAAAAGTACAGATTAATTAAATTTTCTCTACAATTCATAATTTACTTCGCAAATTAGTTTTTTTTTTTTTTTTTTTTTTTTTTTTTAATGATTTGCATAGGGAATTTTACTTTCAATTATTCAATTACACAAAACAGTTCATGCAGGCAAAAAATGTCGAACTGTAACGCTTAAAAAGTAAAATCATTTCAAAGCATTTAGGACAAAACAAACACATTTACATAGCAACTTCTATGCTTTGAATTTCAAAACATGCCTTCTCATCGTGATCTACTTATTTTAGTTTTTAATTATATTTATTTTTATTTTACTTATTCTGGAGGTATTGCCCAAGTCGTATTTCCATAGTAGCAGAGGCACATGCTTGTGGGGTGGTAGATTTTTAGAGAGAGGAATCCAAATGTCCGACTGCCAATTCTTCTTTTAAATTTCGGGTTTGTTGGTTTTCTTGCACTGATGAAGGGGATGCAGCGTATTCTCGAAACAACTGTATGCTGTATTACTTTGTGTTATTTGTGCTTATATTCGTTGCTCAAGTTTTCCTTATCTAAGTTGTTGTTCTAAAAGTATTTCTATTCTTCAACCTACATCACATTTCAGCCGATGATTGCAAACGTACGGTTGGTTCTCTGCCTTTAAGTAACTTAAAGTAATCTTTCTCTTAATGATTTCATAGTTTGCAATCACAGCACTAGCTTTCATAGTATATTCTCAATTTGCTGTTGATCTACTGTCTTACTTATTTTTATTTCAAGCAACTCAACTGAAGACTGAATTTCGGGAAGCCCTTATCAAGGGTCTGCCCTTCCCCATTCTGACTATAGCTGAATACCTGAGTCAAAATATGGAAGGATTTTCGTGGGGAGGAAAATACAGGAAGGCTGGATACTACACCTCCATCATGCTTTGGTAAGTTGTAAAAATTTCTGCATCATTTTAATTTCTCACTTTTAAGGGGACGGTGGACGTTGAATTTTTATTTATTTATTTATTGACTTAGAAACATGAAAATTTGTATAAATATTCTTCTTAACATTACTATATAAAATACCATTCCATTTTTTTCAATTTTGTTATAATTTTGTAATTTTTTTTTTAATTTAATGTTTTTTAACGAAAATTTGAAAATGCTCCTTGCGTGCCATTTGTTCACATTTTTGATTCATTTTACATTATGATCACTCCACATTATGTACAAATTTGGGTATTCATTTTTAAATCGTTTAGAAAGTTAATTTTTTAAAAACACTTTTCTGCATTAAAACTTAATTTTCATCATTTAATTGGGTTATTATTCACTTTTAATTGCCTTAATAAAGTTCGATTATAAAATGCATACCCAGTTTCATTACAAAGCATGAAAGGTGTCTTCTTGCCAAATTTCGTGCATCTCAAACAAAAATTAAGAGGCATGGAGCATTTTAAAAATGTAAAACCTTTGAAAATTCTGTTTAGAAAAAAATGCATTTAACCTTTTGTTTACGGGTGGGACAGCGTCCATCTCAAACGAAGAACCTCCCCAAAAGACAAGTATTTGACATACCCTCTCCCAAACAGTTCGACCCCCCTTTGCAGACATTGGCGTCCATGGAAATCGCCGGCAGAAACATTTCACTTGCTGCAGTAGGTGCAATGTTTCTGCCGGCGATTTTTATGGACGCCAATGTCTGCAAAGGGGGGTTCGAACTGCTTGGGAGAGGCTATGTCAAATACCTGTCTTTTGGGGAAGTTCTTCGTTTGGAATGGACGCTGTCCCACCCGTAAGCAAAAGGTTAAATGTGTAAAACAATGTTATATATTAAAAAAAAATTTCTTTAGTCGATTTTTGCTCATTTCAACGTCCACCGTCCCCTTAAGTGCATTAATATTGATTCTGCCTAGTACCTACAATTCAGTCTTTAGTAAGACAACCCATACAATATTGGATTATCCAATATCATCCGATATTGCACTGGATTCAATTATTTTGGTGCTATATTTTTTATGCAAGGAAGACTACTTGGGTTATACATTTCAAAATGAATTGCGTACTACTACGAGCATGCATAATTAGATCTCCACAACTGTACCCAAACTTTAAACTCGGCTCATATGAATCTAAAGGCCAGAAAGCGAAAAGTTTAGTCACCGGTAGTTTTAATGCTGACTAAAATTACACGATGGATAGAATATCTACGTTTAAGACTCTAAAATATCCCTTGTTAAAACAATTCTTACTTCTGAAAGCTTTGTTTTCTAACAGAAAATAATGGTTTTTTTTGTACTAAAAAAAATCTGGAAAAATGTTTACAGTGTAAATACTGAATCGACTTACTATTAAAGCAATGTAAAAAAAAAATTATTTTCAGAAACCATTTATTATTTGTGTCGGCTTTTTCACACTTATGAACTCGTTATAATGAGACTCAAATGTTGAAAATAAAATTTGTTCTGGATAAATTAAATCAAAATCATCGCGCAAACCGCTTTTGACAATTTTAGGATATATGTATATATATATATATATATATATATATATATATATATATATATAAAGGACCACATCAAGTAAAACTTATAAAATCTGACTATCTTGGAAACGTGACTTGAAACTTCTTATAACCGAAAACAAAAATGTGTTCTATAAAGCAGGAAATCCGAAAAATGTACAGTATAGTAAAAAAGGTGACCTCAGAATAACTGCGTGCTGTACTACATTCATTCGTTATAAAAAAAACTGTATTTGACTTCTTTTTTTTTTGGAAAGCCTTTATCTAAAAGGCTGTATAATATAAATAATTTTTTATTTCTCTTTATTCCTTACTAAATCGAATTACTCGCCGTCGCCCGGGTTTTAAATAAGCGCCACTACGTATACAGTCTGCACAGCTCAGTTTCTAAAACGTCTGTTTTGAAGAAAAATTATTCCTTCGCTCTGTTTTTTCCATGTGCACACAAAGGTGTGCAACACAATTTTATAAATACGTCACTGCTTGCTGAAAATTCCCTGCGCTCGTTGTTTGAAGTATGAGATCTCCAAAAGGACGAACACACTCCCAGGTGTATCGTCATGAACACAGAACAAACTTCTTTCGGGATAAGCGTTCGAATGGAAAATTCTTCTTTCTTTCGACCCAGACCATCCGACCTAACAACAGGTGTAAGGTGTCTATTTGGACAGTCGGGACAGTGCTGCCCAATTTAAGGGGACGGTGGACGTGGAATTTTTTTTATTTATTTATTGAATTAGAAACATGAAAATTTGTATAAATATTCCTATTAACATTACTATATAAAACACCATTACGTTTTTTTACAAATTTGTTATAATTCTGTATTGTTTTTTAAATTTAATTTATTTTAACGAAGATTTAAAAATGCTCCTTGCGTGCCATTTGTTCGCATTTTTGATTAATTTTACATTATGATCACTCAAAAACACATTATGAACAAATTTGGGTATTCATTTTTAAATCCCTTAGAAAGTTAATTTTTTTTAAGTATTTCTCTGCATTAAAACTTAATTTTCATCACTTAATTGGGTTATTATTCACTTTTAATTACATTAATAAAGTGCAATTATAAAATGCATACCCAGTTTCATTAAAAAGTATGAAAGGTGTCTTCTTACCAAATTTCAAGCATCTCAAACAAAAATTAAGACGGATGGAGCATTTTAAAAATGTAAAACCTTTGAAAATTCAGTTTCGAAAAAAATGCATTTAACCTTTTGCTTACGGGTGGGACAGCGTCCATCCCAAACGAAGAACCTCCTAAAATGACAGGTATTTGACATGCCCTATCCCAAACAGTTCAACCCCCTTTGCAGGCATTGGCGTCCATGGAAATCGCCGACGTCGGCGATTTCCATGGACGCCAATGCCTGCAAAGCGGGTTGAACTGTTTCGGATAGGGCATGTCAAATACCTGTCTTTTTAGAGGTTTTTCGTTTGGGATGAACGCTGGTCAACCGTAAGCAAAAGATTGAATGTGTAAAATAATGTTATATATTAAAAAAAACTTTTTTTAGTCGATTTTTGCTCATTTCAACGTCCAACGTCTCCTTAAACCGAAACCCAGTGGGATCGACATTCACAGGGACCGCACCCTTCTTCCCTTACCACCAACCTTTCGGATGGACTTCCGGACCCACATATTTAACGTAACCGTACTCCTCGTGAATACGGGGACAGTTTACGCAGAGCTAGGAATCGAATTCGGGGCACCCGAGTGCAATCCCCGTACCTTAACCACTGCGTGGTCTCGCCTCCCGAATGAAAAATCGCAATCTCTTATGGACCCACTTTAAAATTCAGAAATAGAGTAATTTAAAAAAAATATATTAAAACACGAAGATATAACTCCGCATTCACGCCCAAAATTAGAACCCTATAAATTTTCAATTCCCCGATGCGCGAAATAAAAAATGAAATATTTTCGAATGATCTGAAAAATGAGTATTTCGGTGTATTCTCAAAAATAATTTTAAATATGAAGGAATCGGCCTACGAATTCGGTTAAAATCTTGGTGGAAAAATCGTTCTGATAGTGTCGTATAAAATCGTATTTCTATGCGACGGAAATAAATTGTGTTTATCCTGTAAATAATGTTTAAATAAAACAATCGAATGCTAAATCAAGTGTTTTTATTAATTTAATTTTATCCTATCTAAATAATAAAGAAAGTATTAAATAAATAAATTTAATGAATCCGTGGTAATTTTCGGAATTATGCTTTATCGGTTATTACAACGGAATAAAATAAAATTACGAAAGTTACTTATAATTTCAACTATACATAAGTCATGTGATATATATTTTGTCTAAGGTTAGGCAAACTTCAAGTACCGTATTTTTCCTGCGTATAAGTCGCGGCGACGCATAATCCACATGCTTATTTGTCACAGAGAAAGAAAACGTCGTATAATCCGCAAATAAAATCGACACGCCCGATTATTTGTTTCCTCATATATCTATAAAAAACAGTTAAAATAATTAAATTTATCTTGTATATGTAACACGACAATGTTAATTAAAGATCATTACTTCAGAAAACCAAATTTTAACAATATATATTTTTTTTCATATTGGCACAATGCTTCTTTGTATATGTTTCTTTATATTTTATATTCGCACAATCAATATTTTTTCTGCTTGGAAAAAATTTCCGCGGATAATTCGCGACGGCCTATAATCAGCAACTTCAAAATTTGGAATTTTTTTAATAGGTAATCCGCAGAAAATTATGGTATTCCCTATTGTGTTTAATTGATTGTTGCAACGGAATGAAATATTATTACGGAAATTATTAATAATTTCAACTGCTTAATTCATCTGATCTTTTTACGGTTAATGTTAATAAGTTAAAACCCACAATGGATAAGGACTCAAGTTGGACGTTACTCAAGCAACCTAATTAAGTACACATTAATAAAACAAAGCAATATATAACTGCTTAAAGGATATATTATATCCCCTTATTTAGTTTAAGAGAGACCAATAAATCTGGAGTCAAAAAGATTGCAAATTTATGTTATTAATTTTAAGTAATTAAAGTTTTTAATTTTCTGGGCTTTAATCTTACTTGTCATAGGCCCATTTAGTTTTTGTCTTCAGGTTTGAAGGTATATTTTGCATTGAAGAAAGAAGCCAACGTATCCTCGAAACAGCTACATACTGCTTTGTTTTAATAATGTGTGCTTAATTATATTGTTTGGGTTTTGACTAATTTTCTGCTGTATTTATCCGATGAGAGCAATGGGATAAAATAATATTGCAGGAATATATTTTGGCAAATATTTCAACTTTTGGCGTATAAAGACCAAACTTCAGATTTTTTGTGAATTGACTAACTAGAATATTTGGAACAGAATATTTTATTTAGACTGATAAATTTAATGTGAAGTTAATTCTATAAAGAGAATCAAGATTATTTTACTTAACCTTCTTTTTTCTACCTTTTATCAAAAAAATTATTCAATTGCTTTCTTCAAACTGCCTTTGGAATTTTCATATTTTTTTAAATCACAAGCACCTAATGCGTTTGTTAGTTGCGAATAAATTTAACTACTTCAACAAGAATTTCCAATAACCCAAGTCTCTTACTCCAAGGCTTGAAGATCATTATTAGATTAGAACGTCATTCCCGTAAGTACAAATTTAGGTCATTGTCAACTGCGGGTTACTCAGGTATGGCGCGATGGAAAAAAGATAAAATTCAAGTTCTGTTGGAATCTTACATGTTTATTTAATTGTTTTGCAATTAGAAATACCAAATAGATGAAATGTAGAGAAACACATGATTGTCGCCATTTATTTACAGTATACTGTATAACCGATAAGTTTTGGAAATATAATTAATTTTTCTAGAATTATATATACAGTCTTTTATATTTCTAAAACTTAGTTCCCAGATTAAATGGAGTTTTGGATGTAGATATTTTAAAATTCATAGCCTAAGGATCTGTAAAAGTTTTGAAATGTTACAGTTCACTATATTTTGCAATTTTATTATTACTTTCCTTATATACATAATGTATATGGAAAGTATTGTGACGGGGTCGAAAATTCGAATTCGAGTTTTCGGCGGGAGAGCACGTTTCAAGCATCACTGATCACGAATCAAACATTTTTGAGGTGTGTGTGTGTGTGTTTTTGAGGTGTGTGTGTGTGTGTGTGTGTGTGTGTGTGTGTGTGTGTGTGTGTGTGTGTGTGAACGAATGGAGCGAATCGAATGAAATTTGGTACAAAAATCGCAATCCGTGAATACTGGAAGCCTACTTCTTTTAAACGCAATCAACTGTTCAGAACCCCCCTAAATTTTCAAGTGAAATTTTGAAAAAATCATCAAAAAATCAAAACCTTTAATAAAGTTACGCAAATAGACATTTCTTATGTAATTTTTCCTTGGAAAACGATTGACATAAATTTTAGAACGCTAGCATGAACCGTTCTAGAGATATTACACATTTTTCAAATAAATTTATTAAAAAATCCCTTAAATTAAAAAAAATATTAACTGTTGAAAACCATGTTCACTTTTCATATGTAATATCATGCGATAAATTCGGTGACATCATTTTCGTGGATCTAGCTCGTTTTATTCATGAGAAAAGATACTTTGAGTAATACTTTTATATTTGAACGCCAATAGTCATTTATCTACTATAAGAATAACTTATTTCTCCGTCCATAACGCTTGGCTAGATTTTGGCGACGAATTTGGCGGAATGTCGCCAACTTGGCGACTTTTTTCAATGTTGCCAAATTAATGAAAATCTCGCCAAATAAATAAAAATGACGCTAAGTCAATGAAAATGACGACTAATTGACGAAAATTCAATATCTTGGAAAGAATATAAGTATGTACTATTAGAATAACCTTTTTTTTTTGCTGTAAAAGTAGTAAATTCATTGCATTATATAAAGTCATATGCTGCCCACATCAGATTTTTTTTCTATGTTATAAAAGTGAATTTTGAAATTACAGCGTTACTTTAGAGTCATTAAGTTACACTTTTAAACGCAAAATATATTTTGGAATCTTAAAGGGAGTAGGAAAAATCGCGTCCAACAAATTATAATTTCATGATCCAATCTTCAACGTAAAACTTCGGGGAAAATCTTTGGTCCTATCACTGTGAATGGTATGTTGAAAACCCAGGCCGTTTGACTCCTCCTGGGGACTTGAACAACTATTTGGACGGTCGGGCTATGAATGGTATGTGGCGCATTAGAACAAAGGACTGGAGGAGTTATTTACTATAATCTGGAAGACCACGAAAAAGCTGGCTGGATGATGTGGAATAAGATCCAAGAAGACTTGGAGTAAGAGGCTGAAGAAAAAAAGTTGAGGAAAAAGCGGATGAAGTGCTTTTGGACAGAAAGCCAGGGTTGTAGTGTCACTATGTAGTGTAGTCTAGTGATCCAAACTTCAAATGCCAAACTGTTGAAAACAGATTTACCCAACAAGCGCAGAACTTTGTAAATTTTGATTTAAAAAACGGTAAATTGTTCCAGAAAAAGTTACATTTATTTTTCTTAAAGTAATAGATATTTAAGCTGTGTAGAAAAGAACAGTATCCAGTATTCGAGCTAAGGAGAAAAATAATACAAATTAATCAATGTAATGTGTTTGGTCAGATGACTAGAACACTAGATATTAATCTAGATATGAAGATATTAAATGCTATAGATGACTAAGTTAAGGAACCCTAGATATGGATGTATGCATTTTTAGATGGTTATACATTCATTTTGCAGAAATTATTGAAACTGATATTTAAGATTTACTTACTTAAAGAGAGAAAAGGATTGTTAACAAGGATTATAAATTTACGATCAAGAAGAGATTTCACAGAAAACATTTTTGTTCGAATTTTTTTAATTAATTGAATGACATAATGTAAAATGTCGTATTTACATTCATTAAGAAACTACAAAACACATTATTCACGCTTCGCTAGAGGTAGAAACCTCGTCAGAACTTAAATATATAAATTGTGTTTCCATCTACTATTGCCAATATTTCGAACAGGAAATACTAGTTGATGCTTTGCATTTAACTTATAAAAAAAAATCCGCAATGTACATATTTTAAACGATAAAATACTGGCCTTCAAAGTCAACTTGCACGTATAACAATGCAGTCTCCAGAATTATTTTCAGAGAGAAATAATTCTCTATATGTGCTATTTATCAATATGCGAGTTTCTCTTGCAAACCGGATTGCTCTGTTTGGTGGAATAGTGGTATCTTAGTTTGGTGGTATCTTAGATCACAGATCTGAGTCTTGCAAAGGATGCCAGTTCTGAAATCTATACCTCTCTTATGAAAAGAATCAATTAAAAGAAAATTCAATGTTTATTACATGTATAACACTAAATTTGCATCCAAATATAAACCACAAAGCCTGATATATAATCACTTCGATCCGGCCTTTTCCTAAAGCAAGGATAATTTCAGTTAAGACGATATACAGGATGTCGAAAAATTTATGAATCAAGCCAATAACTCGAGAAGTATTAAGGTTATCGTATATTTTTATGCAAGTGTATAGAAAATCCCTATGGCGCTGCACGATGAGACAACTTTAGACTGAGGCCTTTTTTTAAGTTGTCAGGTGATCTTCCTGTTAGAGCTAGAGGGAAAGGTCAATTACAAAATTGCATAACGTTGCAAAATTAGCACTAAACATTTTTGTTCCATAGAAAACGCTGCAAAATAACTTTCTAAATCAAGAGATTTTAAAAGAGGCAATTTTATCAATCTACATGAAACGATGCAAATGCAGAGACATTAGAAAATACGCACAAGCATCTTATTGCAAGTGTTCCTGAAGATGAGCATTTTGAATTTGTGTATAATAAAATCAATTTTATTATGATGAGTTGTTTAAATGTTCGGTAGTTGTTGGGTTTATTCGAGGGAGGGAGATTATACAGTATATACACTGGATATTTTAAAGATCCTTTTTAGCTTTTAATATTGGGCAAAAATGCTTAATACTAATTTTGCAACATTCTACAACTTTACAATTTACTTTTCCCTCATCGCTAACAGATAGCCCCATACCCTCCGAAAAATGATGGTCATCAACGCTAAAGTTGCCTCATTGTGTTGCGGGATAAAGTTTTTTTATATACCTGCATAAAAATGTAGGATAGCCCTAATACTTCTTGAATTCTTGACCTGGTCCATGACATTCCTTGATATCCTATCCTTTTCTATGCGCAGTAATACAAATACACTAAGTTGCTGGCCACTATAGAAATTTAGTCTATAACTACGCCGTCCAAACCAAGGTTATTTAATTGTAACGAGGACAAAATCTTATACGGATATCAAAGTGGAACGGTACTAGAAAAGAATATATAGGCGACTCAAGAATCGTTGAAGCCTCTAGATCATAATCAGGAGGTGAAGAATGTTAGGTTCTCACACGGCCTAGGCAACTCAGAACATATGTTATGCTACAAAGAGGGTGCAGATTCAAGTTCTGCTCTCCAACCCGTTCCCAATCTCCAGTTTAATGTGAGTCGAATGACCGTGCAATAACTTTATATTCGTTTATCTATCTGTTTGATTTACCGTTTTGCAGGACTTCCTTCGCCTCCTGGATGGTCATGAATATCCTGCTATGCATGGTTCCAAGGTACGGCTGCTACGCCATGCTCCTTACAGGGATCCTGATCTTGCTCTCCAACTCCATGTACGTGTATCTGTTGCCGAAGATACCCCTCATCATACACTTCGAGGTGCAGGTCCTCAGTTTCCGCTTCGGATGGTGCTTCTGGGCACTGATGATTGCAGGTAAAGATATATACAAAGATATGTACAAAGTTCCTAGGAAAGTCCTTAAATACCCCCAATAACTTTGTAAGGGAAAATGCATGAGTTTACACATTAGATCTATCTATGGTAAAAGTGACCATGTCCAGTGGTCGGAAGTAGCACGCTACAAGTCGGAAGTAGCACACTACAGTAGTCACTACTTTTTCTCGTAGTTTATAGTGTAACGAACTACTTTTAAAAATAAGTAGTGTAGCGAATAGCGCGATACAATAAATCACTCGTTTGTATCGAGTTTTGACGCTACTTTTAACACTACTTCAGTAAACAAACATGATGCCATTCTACATATCATGAGATTACCCTTTCTTCATTTGTATGAAATTTAGTGTTCTGCGCAACGATGTACGATGAATGACTGCAGGGATGCTGCGGGGTTAGGAAGGCCATTGCCTCATGAAGTTGTTTTTTGATATGGATATATTCAGATATGTTATTTTCCAAAAGATCCAGCTTATCTGATTGCAATTTTGAGATGCAAATTCTACAAAAAATGAACAAACATGTTTTTAAATAAATAGTTTTTACTTTTATTTTATTTTATACTTTTAATAAATAAAATGGATACACGTCAACTTTAATTAAACTTTAAAATTAAAGACAACCAAAAATAGATTTAAAAGTCTAATAAAATCTCCTTTCCTTAACGTACAAAAATTACACGGCCAAAGCGCTTTCGGGCATCACAATGCCCTTCATCAGTGGCGAAGCCACTGACGAAGGGTATTGTGATTGCGTCCATGGATGCCAATGTCTGCAAAGGGGAATCAAACTGTTTGGGATAGGGTATGTCAAATTCCTGTCTTTTTGAGAGGTTCTTCGTTTGGGATGGACGCTGTCCCACCTATAAGCAAAAGGTCAAGGACTTTCCTAGGAACCCTGTATTCAACGGCCAAGTTCATACTCGCAAAGCCTGGTCCCCAAAGCCAGAATCTCCAATTACATATAACAGCATTCACAGACCAGTCCAGAAATTTAGAAAACTGTAGAACATGCACCTTTTCTTGATGAGGGTGCAGTTAGTGACTATTTTGTGCTGGCAAGCTCTAACGAATGCGAAACATATCCACCGTGGGATTTGTGATATGAATCTGGAAAATTATAATAAACATTTAAACTATACTGTTGATTCCATGCATATATTCCTAAACTTCTAGACATACTGAATGAAATTTATAAAAATTAATTCAGGTAGAATGGTTTAAAATTACGTTGCATTCTAAATACATCATTCTAAATTACCGTGTTCATTTTTATTCATTTTCATGCAATCGATACTATGTGTGGATTGCATGAAAGATATGAGCTCGAAAATTTAACATCGAATTTTGCCGCGGATTCTATTTTTTTTTTTAAGTTCGGATCACAAGTTTTTCAAATTTCTCAAAAAATTGCGGTATTTCATATCAAATTACGTTCACATTAGCCGTTGCTAGATTAAATCAAGGGCATTTAACACTAAACACAATAGGAAAGTTCGTCCGTGCTAATTTTAAATAGGTGTTTGAAGAATGCAGTTTTTCTCTCGGACACGTTTCACTGTATTTGATTTAAAGCAACATGAATTTTAAATTAAAATATTTCTTCACAAGATAGCACTGGGAATTACATGGAATGCAGTATCCAGCGCGTGATCTCATTGATTTATCCATTCACTCAGCATCCACTCCCATCAAGTAATTCATTCACTTACACAATAGTTGTGAAAATGTGTGACATTTTCAACACGTAATAACCAAGCTGCTTGGTATAGTCAGTGGGTCAAGAAAAACCGAACAGTTTTGTTCTGTGTAATTGATTGGGCGATTCTGTAACGATCTAAAACCCATTTCACACTGTCCGATTCTCCGGTTCTCTCCATTTAAGCTTCTTGGGCATCGAGGCGTGAAGGGACCGTGTTACACTTTCAACTGGAAAACTATTTTAATCGAATCAAAAATAGACGCTTTACGCAAAGGCAACGGGGAGCTGGCTGTGTGGACATCGTAATGACAGAAAATGAGTAGGAGAAAGGTAAGAGACGAGTTTCGAAACGGGCGTTCAGTAGTGCATATGTAACTTCTGACCAAACTATTTAGAATCAATCTAAAACATGAGCAAGAACGCACGGGGGAGAAAAAAGAAAATTAGAATGTAAATGGGATTTTGTTTCCATGCGTGATACTAATTAAGTTCTTGTTTCCCCAAGAGTGCGGAGTAGTGAGTAAGATAGGATTAAATTTATTTTCACAGTTATAAATTAACCTAAATACCAAGAGAGAATTATTCTAAATACGAACAACCATCCAGACTAGGATCGAGCCATCATCCTTCGAGTTACAGTGGGGGCTTAAATTACATCACCCACATATCTCCATGACTGACGGAGAAAAAGGAAAGTAACAAATTTGAAGAGCTACTTGAAGTATTTAATATTGATGAAGATAATGCAGAGAAGGGTATGCAGTCATGCACAAACATTATTCAATTAGAAATGCGTGAAATATTCCTACTACAAATACAGTCCTTACTACAAATGTATGGATTTAAAATATGCAAATTTGATAAAGCCTCATAATACAGGGTCTTTATAATTAAAGTTCCACATTGAAATGGCCATAAAAGGAAAACTACTGGACAGAATGTTACCAAACTTGGTAATAGTTTACAGGAGGTCATGGGATTTTATTTTCTGAAAGAAAAAAAAAATTTCAAAAACTCACCTTCAGCGGGGAATGGCGCTGTATGTAATATTGTTAAACGAAATAAGACATTGGTTTAAAAAGTTTTTAATCGTTTCTAAAACGTGTTACAAATCATGTTCAATGTGGCTTCCACCATTTTCTGAAAGCAAGTTAAATCGCATTACTGCTTTCTCAGCAGTTGCTCTTAGCATATCAGGAGGAATGCTACGAACATGTCGGAGTATCACATTTTTCAATTCCGTCAAATTGTTTGTTATCACCATAAACAGTGGCTTTGAGGTAACCCCATAGTCAGAGGTCACAAGGGTTGAGATTTGGTGGCCAAGAAATGGGGAAGTGTCGGCTTACAATCCGGTCATCCGTGAAATGTTGCTTAAGTAATTGTTTGACACATGTACCAATGTGAGGTGGAACCCCGTCCTGCATAAAATCGTGGTGCCTAAGCCACTGTTTATGGTGATAACATAAACAATTTGGCGGAATTGAAAAATGTGATACTCCGACATGACCGTAACATTCCTCCTGATATGCTACTATTGAGAACGCAGTAATGAGATTTAACTTGCTTTCAGAAAATGGTGGAAGCCACATTGAACATGATTTGTAACACGTTTTAGAAACAATTAAAAACTTTTTAAACCGATGTCTTCATGTCTTATTTGGTTTAACAGTATTGCAATATTGCATACAGCGCCATTCCCCGCTGACGGTGAGTTTTTTTTTTTTTTTTTTTTTTTTTTTTTTGCGGAAAATAAAATCCCATGACCTCCTGCGCAAACTATTACCATTCTGTCCAGTAGTTTTTCTTTTATGGCCATTTCAAAGTGGAACTTTAATTATAAAGACCCTGTATATCTTAGCTTTGAATGATGGGCAAAATCTTAATTTAGCATTCTGTTGTTAAAATACAGTGAAACATATGGCTATATTAATATTGCGTATAACGATAAACCTGTCCATAACGATATTTCTCGCAGTCCCAGCCGATTTTCTATAGTACTAATGCATATCAAACTTGCCTATAACAATAATTTGTTTTTAAGCAAACCTGCATATAACGATAATTTTGCGCTTTTCAAGTAATAGAGCCTTTAACAATTCATTAATGCTGAAGAATATCGTACAATAAATGCTGTTGGTCCTACCCAATCATTTCCTAACTTAACGACTGTAGATTTTGTGACATTAGTTGTGAAACATTGTAGAATTTCATTCTTACACTACCAAATGTCTTAGACATATATCTAAATTCAGCAGGTGATTTGAAAAAAAATGTACGTAAGAAATGTACGGCAGAAACATTGCACCTGCTGCGGCAGGTGCAGTGTTTCTGCCGGCGATTTCCATAGACGCCAATGTCTGCAAAGGGGGATCGAACTTTTTAAGATAGGGTATATCAAATACCTGTCTTTTTGGGAGGTTCTTCGTTTGGGACGGACGCTCTCCCACCCCCACTGCCCCCCCCAAAAAAAGGTTAAATGCATTTTTTTCGAAACGGAATTTTCAAAGGTTTTACATTTTTAAAATGCTCCATGCGTCTTAATTTTTGTTTGAGATGCATGAAATTTGGTAAGAAGACACCTTTCATACTTTTTAATGAAACTGTGTATGCATTTTACAATTGAACTTTATTAAGGTAATTAAAAGTGAATAATAGCCCAATTAAATGATGGAAATTAAGTTTTAATGCAGAAAAATGTTTTTAAAAAATTGACTTTCTAAGAGATTTAAAAATGAATACACCCAAATTTGTTCATAATGTGTTTTTGAGTGATCATAATGTAAAATGAATCAAAAATGTGAACAAATGGCACGCAAGGAGCATTTTCAAATTTTCGTTAAAAAAATTAAATAAAAAATATATAGAAAATTATAACAAAATTGAAAAAAAATTGAATGATATTTTATATAGTAATGTTAGGAAGAATATTTATACAAATTTTCATGTTTCTAAGTCAATAAATAAATAAATAAATTTCAACGTCCACCTTTCCCTTAAAACGCATTTGTAAGAACATTTTTAAAGCGTAAATATGCATTTTATCCTGCTTTTAAAGATACACTTTAATCCCAATTATATTGCTAATGAAACGAAGCTAAAAATACAATTTTTGTTGAGTGATCATTTTGATAATAGTCACGGAAGTATTTTTAATGACTAAAAATATCATATAAGTTTAAAATAAGTCTGAAAGTTGCCATGAAGTTTTACAGCATAAATATTTCATGAACGGTAAGGCATGCTTGTGTAATCAAAATCACACTTTTCCACGCATAGAAACACGCATTCAATCTGCTGTAACACGTTTGAATATCCAAAAGCTAATCTTTGACTTTTTAACTACAAGTTCAAAAATTTGATATTTCACAAAAAAATATTTAATTTCTTTAGATTAAAATGTAAGAGTTCATCATAAGTAAAATGATTTACGAAATGATATTTAGAGAACTGAAAACTAAAAATGTTTTCTATTGCACCCCCTCCCCTCCCCCATCTAAATAAAAGTCTGGTGACGCATACACTTTAATACACGCATCTGAAGTGGCATACACTTTATTACAAATCACTCCCTTAGGAACTTAAATCTGCAAAATACATGAAAATGCATAAATCGTAGATTCAAAATTATTTATTATACACTCTGTTGCAAAAAAAAATATATATATGCACCCATAACAAATTGCTCGTAAGTACACAGAGTTTTAAATGCTGCATGATGTGTCGTTCTCGTGCACCTTGTTTGAGCCTTATAACGTCATTGGCGTTGACAGATTGATCATTTGCATCTCTTAAAGCGACATTTGCAGGCCGAATTTTGCGGCGGTAGCACGGCTTTTTATGGGTGCATATAATTTTGCAACACAGTGTATTTAAAATCCGCTTTATTACCATCATTATTTTTCCTGTAAATGTATGTTATTTTGTTTTGTTTTTACATTTCTTTAACTCTCAGTTCTTTTATCCTAACAGGAGTTCTTTCAGTCATTATTGGCGCTTTAATGTCTGTGCTGGACAACTTCTTTCCGAACAAGTTTTCCACAATATTTGAAGTTGACTACGATACTCCATATCGATACTTCGTCGGGCAGGACTCGGCCATCATGAGCCCCATGGTGCGTGAACATGCGTCTGCGAACATATCAACGCCAATGAAGTCAGTTGCGCCATTTTCAATCGAATCCCCCAATACCTCTACGGATGGGTTAGTCAATAATGCTTTCGAAGATGATGAAGACGATAAAAACCGAGATTATGGAACTATCGTTAACGGCAAAAGAGCAGTGAGCCTGAAGAACTTTGGAAAGTTTGCTCAGAAGGAAGCTGGGAGAAAGAAACAATTGTCCTACATGCAAAGGTAATGTTAATAACAATTTCTCTTTTATATAATCCCATGTAGCTCAATTTATCAAAGATTCATAATGCGTCCATCCGATTCCTAGGAATCCATAGGGTATCCAGTTGACTTCCATTGTACATCTTTTGACACATAAGAACTTGGAATTTTTAGTAACGATCGTTTCATTTCTTAACTATCCATAAAACTGGAATTACCTTAAACCAGTAGTTGCCTGACATACATCATCCCATTCTAGGCATCTAAATGGTATCCAGTTGAGGTCCAAATTGTTAAAATACGTATATTGATTTAGTTATATTTTACCACTAATGCATTATTGTACAGAAAAAAGGACACAACGGATATCGTTGGTGGGTCGCGGCAGCTTCTTGAATTACCAAAGTGGGCTGCGCCTATAGAAGTTTGAAAATCGCTTAGTGGAATATCATCTTAAGGGAAAAGTGTCTGTTTTAAGTGTCATAAAATTTATATTATATCATGGCTACACGTCCCTGAGACAGATATAAAGTTAAAAGTAACTAAAACATTAAAAGTTTATTTTCACATATCAGAAGCAATTACATTGATAAAAGGCCTTTAGCGCTTTTGAACGCCATACACCCCCTCATCAGAAAACAAGATTTAAACACACACACACACGCACAAACAAACAAAGGTGTGGAGATATCCATAATTTCAAAGACTATAAATCTAACTAAGGAACTGCATTATAGAAATTTCCACACTTCTAACAATAAAGTTGACTTTCCAGTCAAACATACAACTTAAGATAGAACAATTTGTCAGTCCTATCAGGCTGAGTTTAAAAGGGTAAAATCTTTACAAAATGTATCTTGATTGGTATATTTTATTGCATTTTTGTTTACACATGTGTGTTTTATTTTGTTAGTTTTCTTATATCCCCACTTCTCTACTCTTAATTTTTCGTTTCTTTTATGCTAATTTTTATGGTTCTTAAAGGTTACAAGCTAACACGAACAAATAATTGTCTTCTTCTCGTAGCATGTTTTTTTTTTTTTTTATTTTGATCATTTTTTGGCTTTATCAGTTTTGTTCTATTTTACTTACATTTTTCAATTACCATTTGTAATATAAATTTTTTACTTAAAATTAGTACTCTTTCCATGGCTTTCGATGAAGTCTTTTCATTATTTGAGCTCAGATGTGCGGAAATTATATATAAATTATATTTTATACATTATTTTGACCGGAGGGGTTGCAGCGTGATTGATTTTTTCTAATAATTTAGGTTTCATTGATAATGTTCCTTAATTAGCTACACCCTTTAGGTGAGCTGGACGGCCTGGGTAATTTAAAAAAAATGTTCCCTATTACAGTAACATAATTGAAAGCAAATGTAGATGTAAGTGAAAAATACAATGATGAAAAATTCAAAATCATTTTCAATGTTTTCTTTTCCTTAATATTATACTTTATTCCTTTGGATTATATGATTTCTGATTTTTTCTAAACACTCAATATTTTCCATGTATGTCTTCTTTAAAAACATTTCTCGTATTTTTCACTTATATCTACATTTGCTTTGTAGCCTACTGTAATATGCAAATTTGTGTATGGTGGTGGGGAGGGGGAGGTCTATATATAAACTCTTACGTGATGGTGCTTTCTTATTTTGTTGCCTTTTTATGATGGATATGTGGCATATAAAAGCGCTAAAGACTTTTAATCAATGCAATTTGTGCGATGCAAAATTTTTACCATAGTATTATTTTTTAGGAAAATATTTGATTGAAATAATTGTTTCCCAGGGTCTGCTATAGATAAATCTCCGATGATGACTGATTTGGATTCAGCATATTTTGGAGGTGGGTAGGCCGGGATTTACTAAAGATTTCTACTTCCGGATTTTTGTTCACTTCCGATTCCTAAAATTTCGAAACATCTATTTCTTAGGATTGGCTATATAGAGAGAACATAGACGATGACTGATATGGATTCAGCATCCAATTCCAGAGAAGGTAGAAGGTTCGCGAAGGATTACTATTTCATGTTCTGGAGGTGACACTTCTAGTTTTTCCGAAAATTCATATGACTGTAAGAAATAAGTATACAAAAAAGAATAAAAATGCTTAAAAGTTTCGTCAAAAATGAAGTGCACGCACCATTTTCCGCCCTATGAAGGCTCCTTTAAAATTTTCTTGTCGCATCTGAAATGTGGATATTAAGCTTTTAATATTTTATTTGACAGGAAATATATTTTTTTTATTTGAACCAATCATAAAATTTTACATATTTCCAAAATAGATTCTTCATACATGAATAATAGCCCTCATTTTGATAAGAATCTGTATTACGGGCCTGTAGTAATTATCCAGTATTTATTTGTACGATTGGGTTTTCTTATATGAATACAAACTCTTTATTCTTTACATGAGAATCTGCATTGCAAAAGAAAGCCTTCTTTTGCAAGCGAATTCTTTATTTGCTTGCAAACGGTGAATTCTTTTACTCTGATTCTAATTAGGATACAATAGACGTAAAAAATATGTAATATGAATGTATAAGAAATGCGAGAACACTCTATATTACGTAACAGGGCGCTGCTTGCAAGCAAGAAAGTACTCAACTGGTTACCCATTGTATGCAACTCCAAATCCAGAATTTGTTATTGGTGGACGAGGCTAAATGAATGCTTTGCATCGTTACTTCTTCTTCGGCACTAACCGTCTGATCTACTCGAAAAAGTAAGGTATCTGTTTAAACGGCCGAGAAATGCCACCTAATTTAGATCGCAACCCGGTGGGGGGCGACATCCACAGAGACCGTACCCTGCTTCCTCTACCTCCCGGAAAGACTTACGGACCTACCTATTTAACGTGCCCGTGAAGACGGGGACAATTTAGACAGAGGTGGGAATCGAACTCGAGTCGTCCGAGCGCTAATCACTGCGCTGTCCCAGCCCTTTCATTGTTACTAGATTTGAGAAAAATACCTATCTTAGAAAAATTCTTAAATTTTTGCTTTAAAGAATTCTGTGTTTTGTAGTCATTTTTTTAGACTACATCATTTGTAGTCATCTCATCTCCGGCCCGGCTGGCGGGTGGCAATAACAACAAAAGCATAGTCCTAGGGTTAGTGGTAAATGAACAGTTTCTTGCTTGAACACCCAAGATATTTTACTTTGTAGGATCATCCGGATTTTTATTTATTCGGATGCCTTCCTATTAGATCCTGATAAATGATATTTTAGCTGTTGTTTCTAGAACAGGGTTCCTATGAAAATCCTTAAGCACCCCAATAACTTTGTAAGGAAAGGTCCATGAGTACACACATTAAGTCTATTTATAGTAAAGTGACCACGCCCGATCGCTTGCAGCACCCCTAAGAGAGAATTTGAAACCAAGAACTCGGCAACAAAGCGATATAGACAAAGCTGTGGAGACTTGATTAATGAGTAGGAATCGACACTAGAAACAAACGAATTTCTTATATGAAATGCAATAAATACCTATCAAAAAGTTGTATCATCGGAGCCTCTAACACTTACATTGCTTATCAAAGTACTCAGAAATATTCTTAATGGAATTTAAAAGTGTATTTTATCTGACGGAGGGTATTTTAAACAAGTTCTACACTATATTTTTGTCCGTATAAATGTTGTTTATAGTATTATTCTTGAATAGGACAATCATTCGCCAATACGCCTATTGTGTCAAATAAATGCCTTCTTTTTCTTCGACCCAGACCGTCCGACCTATCCGAAGGTGTAAAGTATCTGTTTAAACGAATGGGAATTGCCACCCAATTTAGACCGGAACCCAATGGGGCGGCATCCACAAGGACCCTTACAACCAACTTCTTGGAAGGACTTAAGGAATTACATATTTAACGTGCCCGTATTCCGCTTGAATACGGAGACAGTTTAGGAAGAGCGGGAATCGAACTCGGGTCGTCAGAGTACAATGCCGCTAGCTAACCACTGGGTTGTCCCACCTCTAAATAGATGCCTACTGTAATAGTTTTATGGTCGATTCCTACTCCTGAAATAATGCTCTACAACTTGATAATTGGCTTTTTTTCATCTATCTCGTTTGTCACCAAGTCCGATATCCTAACTTTTTTAATTCTTCGCTGGGACACTGTAATCTCTTTTATTCCATCGAACATGTTCACTTTTCTATCACTAGACCTAACGTGTATACTCATGGCTCTTTCCTTACAAAGTTATTGGGTGCTACAGGACTTTCCTAGGAACCCTGTATAACACACCTTCACCTTTATCATAATTCCCACTCAAAGAAGGTTTGTGACTAATCATCGTGCGATTAAATTCCTGGCTCGTTTGAAACATACTTGAACTGACTAATTTTTCCCACTGTTAGTCACTGTCCTTAACCCATCTTTCCTCAAGCTGTTCCACTCTCGTTGCGAAAGAAAGATGCTTGCTCGCCAAGTTGCATCAAGGTATTTGCTGTAAAAACAGTCAAGGATAAGATTTTTAGAAACGTAGAACAAATATGTTCAGTTCTTTGACAGGTGTTGAAATACATTTGTTTTTAACAAAAGAATTTACACACACACACAATTTAAAATTACTAATTAATTGGAGTTACGAAACATTTCATAGGAGGGTGTATAAAAGAGGGTATTGAGAAGGCAGAAACTTCACACTGGGAGGAGAATGCGAAGTTAATTCAAATTATTACTGTAATTCGCTATTGTATTTAATTACTGTAAAAAATATCGCTGGTGATGCTTAGCTCGAGTTTGTGGTGCAGTCATTATCCCCTTTCGTTCCATTTGTTTCATAATTTTAAAAAGAATCGCATCTTTTTAAGAGGGTTTGCTCACAAGTTAGTCTTTAAAAAAAAATCTTACGCAGAGTTGACAAAAGCTTTCTTACTTTTCAGTTCACAAATTATTCTTTAAAATGTGTTTAAAATTTCTTTTTCAAGTCGGCGAAAGCTTACTCACCTTTTAGTTCCGTTCACAAATTATTCTTTTAAATTTTTTCTTTAAAATTTGTTAAAAGTTTCTTTTTTAAGTTGGCAAAAGCTTATTCACTTTTTAGTTGCTTCCGTTCACAAATTATTCTCTCAGAAATCTTCTTAAAAATTCTTTAGAAGTATTTTTTTTAGTTGACGAAACCTTAGTTGCTTTTTATGAGCTTTCGTTTACAAATTTGTTCTTCTAAATTTTTTTTTAAATTTGTTAAAAGTTTTTTTTTTTTTTTCAAATTGGCAACAGCTTATTGAAGCCGGTGAATTGAAGTAATATGTATGATAATACGTTAATACATGCAATTTTAACATAATTTACGTTTAAAGCGTAGTTTAAACTGTCAATTTTCCACATAGATTATATTACCAGCACTATTCTGTGAATTATCATGTTTCGCTCCAGAAAATAATGCTATGAAAAATAATTTCGAATCATAAAATTTTAATCATGCTAGTTATAAAAAGTTTTATCAAATTCCAGGCTTAACATAATGTATCTACACCGGTTGCGTAGGCAGAGATTATGAAAATTGCGCAAATTGCAAAAAAAATAGTGAAAATGAGCAATTGACTCTCAACTTATACTTTGCATTATTAACTTACACTTTACATAAATGTATAACTCCTCCTCAAGACATTATATATTATCGAGATTGTTTGTACTTAATCTAATGTTCCAATTTCAAAGCAATAATAATAGCGAACTTTGACTGTTTGTCTTGTTTTCTTTCAAGGAAAATCAACAGTTTCTCCGGTCCGCACTCTCCACATCGTGGGAGAGATGTCAACATCAACATGAGCTCCGCTGCCGGCATGTGGTGAAATAGCAACGCGTTTCTTACACCCCGGACTGCCTCCCTGCAAACTGAGCTGCACAATGACGCTTCTAGACGATGTGAAGCTCTTTCTTAACAAGAGACTTATTTGATGCTTTCACGGTCCTCTG